>JANHFP010004816.1:16565-30674 GCA_032468135.1 Calamaria suluensis
GAGAGATAGAGAGAGAGAGAGAGAGAGAGAGAGAGAGAGAGATCCTGTAAATATTGCCCTTGGTGCTATTTCTTTTTTTTCTTTAAGACTGAATAAAAATTGAAAGATGAACTGATTCTAATTACTGATGTAAATGAAAGTTTTATGGGCTTCTATGCCATGCAACAGATTCTTAACTTGTGGTGAGAAAATAAATGTTTTTAGGAAATATTAGAAAAGCAAAAAAAAAATAGTACTGTTTAAATACATTCTCAAGTGACGATAGGGAGATAGGTGCATATTTTTCAGTCCTGTGAATAGCAGTCACATGTTGTTTTTCTGGGTTAATAAAATGACACAGATGCAAACAAACCCGTTTAGCTTCATTTATCTAGAATTTCTTGTGCCCAGAACTTCATGTCCAGCTAATTTCAGAATGTTTGTTTTTGTTTAGGCAGGTTTGGTTTTTTACAATTTTTTACAATTTTCCTATATATATATATATAATAAATATATATATATATTTATTTTAGGGGATCCTGCTCCTGCCTCTCTCTAAAGCTGTAGAGGTGGCTTCTTCAGCATCCTAGATTTCCAACATTGAAAAGCAATGAGTGGTGGGTAGCATGGAAAGGGATTGGACAGGACAATTGAATGAGAAAAGCTTTGAATCGTTAGTTGAATATGCTTCTCTCAATAGATAAAAGAAAGCCTTTGCACCTTTTTTCCCCAGTATATTAATTAATACCTTGGCAGGTCTTTGGGTTTTTAAGGATCTTACGCTAAGAATGGCTTCATTAGCAATTCCAGTTTTACTGAAGGTCATTTCTTGGCAAAACAAAGAGGCATATACAGAGTGATTATGTGAACATAAACCAGCATCTCTTCAAATATAGTACTTGCTCATGCAACTGCATACAGGTTTCCTCATCACTGATTAAAAGCAATTGTTTGTAGTCAGCAGAGCTGGCAGAACATTTCACTCCTCTTGCAACACAGAGAAAATCTGAGACTGTATATTCAGGCTCTTTATTTTAATGGCACTGTTTACCATTTTTATTGTTTCTTACATCTCTGTCCGGTAATGAGGTAAATTAAAGTGGCATTTGTTAAACCCCATCCTCCCCAGTTTTAATAACGTGCCTGGATCATATGTAGAGATTATGCTCAATACATAATTGGCAGGATGTGTTTTTCTGGTTCTGCTACTGATCTTTGCAAGCTTTGTTTGGCATTCTTTTTCCTTTTCACATTGTGTCCACCTCTCTGCTGCTAGAGGAGAGGCGGATTGTAGAGGACCACTCCCCCTCCTCATCCTGTACACACTTCCACTTCAATTTCTGGGCCATGTGAAGTAAGGGCAAATATTATTGTACTCTGGCCTGAGGAATTCTGGGAACTGAAGTCCACCCATCTGAAAGCTGCCAAGGTTGAGAAATACTGCTGTACTATAAACTAGTGATGTCCAAGATTTTAAAATGTTGGCTAAATCCTATCTTTGGATTTTAGAGGATATGCTGAAACCATCCTCCTAAAAGGCAACGTATCAGGAAAAGAAACTAATTTAATTTAGTTTAAAGTGAGGGTGGGTTCTCCAAGGTTGGAGGTTGGTTTCCAAACGTTTCCTTACCAGGCTAGGTAACATCTCCAGCAGAATTTAGGGGATGTCAGTGTTCTTCTCTTTATAGGGGCTTCAGGTGTGGGTGTGTCAAGTGAGGGTCTTCTGGTGGATCAGCTGTGAGTCATCGATGAGTCTTGTGATGTGTCTTGTGATAAGGAGATTACATCAGGTCAGGGTCCTTGTGGGGGTGAAGTGCTGGTGAGGAGGGTTATGGGGGTTGATTGAGGGTCAGTGCTTGTCTCTGGCTGGCTGTGCAGTTGATTTGGATTCTGAGAGGTTCGTAGGCTGGTTGTAGGTCTATTGATGGAAATGCTTCTGGAGTGCATGACTGGTGGTAGCGTGGCCAATGATTTTTGTGTTGCTCCAATTGAAGTGGTGCTGTTTCGTGTCAGTGTAGGTAGAGAGTAAGGATTTGGGATCGTGGTGTTTGACTGCTAGCTGGTATTCGTGGACCCTGGTTTTTAATTGATGTGATGTTGGTCCCATGTAGAATTGGTTGCAGTTGTAACAATTGATTTTGTAGTTTACATTGTTTCTTTCATCCTTTAAAGTTTATAGCCAATTTCTGGTGATCCACATGCACAAACATATTTCAGATAGAGATGACTGAGTTTTCCATTTGCAATATTACCATTGGTAACATAGCACATCTAAGGAGGGAAAAGACGGAGGTCAGAGGAAGAAGGGAGTAACAGCTGGGCTAGCTGCCCAGGCTAGTCTTGAATTAAGGTGTGATCTGAAATGGTAACGGCTACTGGGAAAAAATTGAAATGAAGAAAATTGATAGATGCACCATTGTATGTGCCCTGAGGAAGAGGGGGACAGAGAGGCAAGTTATCCCAGCCTTGCCCTATTCACTCTGGAAGGCCCTCCAGATGTTTTTCTTGATCAACATACAAATTACCAAATTGTCACACATTTTGATTTAGCCACACAATGGTTTAAACTTTAAGGCACAAAATGTTTGTTTCAGATTTCAACATACAGTATTTTTCATTTCATGCAGATTTCTAAATACAAACTCAAATCTACTTAATTTTTATCTCTTCATATGCCTGCCTAGCTGGAGGTCTTAATCTCAGTAGCACATGCATTACTGATTGATGCAAGGCTACCATATCTGGGTTGCAAAAATTTGGATAACGAATAGATAAGAGCAAAAAGCTATATTTTTCATCTGTTTGCTGCCATCTAGGAGGTATCCAGATGTTTGCAGCACAGATATTACATAAATATTTATGTATATAAAGGCTTACATAAATACATAAAGGCTGACATAAATCAGTGAAAAAGACATCTGACTTTGCATATTACTGTATTTTTAGATGATCATATTTTGTTTTACTATGAATACTCTGAGAGGTCTAGTAACAGACTACAAGGGCATATATATATTCAACCCTTACAAAGCTCCAGAATCTCAATTTCTGCCTCCCTTTATTTCGTCCCCTCCCCTCCTCTAATTATAGACTTGGAAAACTACAGTGAGCAGATGGTGTCCAGTGCATGTATATGCATCTATTTTATACAAACACAGAAAAGACATATATTAAGTTACATGTGTAGCAAAGGCTTCCAAGTTCTTTTTGAAATGCATAACAATTGGCAGCTCTGAACATTGAAACATATACAACAGATGTAAACAAGCATGCAGAGACAGCTTATGAATAGCAGCTATAAACACAATACACATATCACAATGATATTGCAAGTCATGTTTTGCTTTACTCAAAAATTCAAGAGACAAATATATGTACTAGTATAATATTTTAGTATTATTTTTGTTTACTACAGAAAGGCTAATTGTACATTTTACAACATACTAATACATGTTATAAAAGCTGATCAGAGTTTGGTTCTCATCTGTTGCACATACTCTAACTACTAAAGTGAATTACCAGCATTGAGCAACATTTAAATTGTACATTTTAACACAGTATACAAATATAAAGGAGGAATGGTTAAAAAACTAACTAGTGTTAGTTTATAAAATCCCATCTCAATTTTTTTAATCATTTCTTCCATATCACATTGAAAACTGCAACCCACAATTTGCTTTTTGTTCCCATTGCTAGCCTGGGAGGGATGTGAGTTATCTTCAACAACTGTCTTTTAACTTAGTTGGGCTCTTCTGCTTCCATCAAGAGGCCAACCCCTAACTCAATTCATCTGATATCCTTGGTTGTTAATGTCCCTTTGTCAAATCTAGGTCTCAAGCAAATTACTGACTTAAGCCCATCACAATTCACAGTGATAGTCCAATTCACAGAAATCAGATAGCAGAATCCATTACTGTACTTGCCATGGTCTGCATTTTCAGATTATCAGGAGAGAAAGTGTCTGCTTGAATATATTCAAAATAAAAGTGGGGATGGATGCTTCAAGCCAGTCTGTTTAAAAGTTCAATTTGCTCACTATAACTATTTTTAACATTTCATCATCTTCCTGTTTGTGTATGTGCAATTTCTGAGAAATGCCACACCTTCAGTAGCTAAGTCTTTGAGCTAAATGATTTGAAGGCAAGGCAAGCAAATTGATCACACATAATTTAAAGGGTTTCAACTGTAAATGTTACAAAGCTGCTTTTTTCAAGAGGCAACTGGACTTTCTGTTTTTTCTTTGAAGACATTTCATTTCTCGTGCAAGAAGCTTCCTCAGCTCTGACTGGATAGTGGGGAATGGAAGGATGAAGAAGGATGAGAAGCTAAATGTCAATTTGCAAGTCTTGTGGACCTCCTGAAAATACCGTCCCACCCCAACCCCCTGCTTGCTATAATTTTTTTGCAAGGTAGTCAACAGGACGTTTTTTGTAGTTACTTTTCTTGAGATCTTAGAGTTGTCTCCCACAATCCCCAGGTAAGGGGACCAGTTAAAGTTTGTTACACATTCCATTAGGTTACTGTTAATAGAATAAATTTACACTGTAAAATAGAAAAGAGGAAAATTGAATTTGTAATTATGAAATATAAAAATATGACACAGCAATGAACATTCATCAGAAGAATCCTACTGGATCACAATGAATGTGTTTATCAAACCCAGCATCATATTCTCATAAAACCAATTGCTTTGGGAAGATACATCCACACATCTAGAGGTTCCAAGATTGGGGAAGTTTGGTGTATCACTGTATGGTAATAATCAGTTTATAGTTAGGAAAAGGGGATGTTATTCTTATTTAAACTGCATTAAGTACCATTTGCATCATCAATAAGCTTGACAACTTCACAGCTTAAGTCAAACTGAAGGTCATTTATGAAGACATGAATAAGGATCATCCCCAGACAGATCCCTTTTGTTGTGAGAACAGCCCATTTTATTCCTATTTAAGGAATAAGGAATTCCTATTTCCTTTTAAGTTGATAGTTGTTATTCATGATTTTAAGAAAGTTTTTGAGTAGGTGGATTGGGCCAGGAATGGGTTGTAAGTGAAGTTGGAGCTGGGCCTAATCTTTTCCTGGAATTATTTTCATAACACAGCAGGTTGTAAATAGCTCTGGGCAGGTTATAAGGAGGGAGGAGTCTTCCCTGGCTGTTTCCTTTCAAAGTATTTTTCCCCTAATACATTGTCGAAAGTAGTTTTGTTCATAAGATTTGTTTGACAGAGGTAAAACCCCAGCTTTCATGGAATAATTCCAAAGAAGCATTGTAAATTCTGCTTGTTATTTATTATGATCAATTGTTAAATATACCAGAAACAAAGGGGGTGCCTGTGTAGCAGAATGAAATGTAGTAAATGTTCAAACATGGCTGGAGAAAACTTGTGATGCTACATACTGATGACAAATAACTAAAGCAATCTTACTGTCTAAATAAAACTAAAGAATTCTCCCAAAATAATGGACTATGGGTGTAAGCCAATGCAATACATTGTTTGATTTTGTATTATCCAAGACCACATAGCTTACAAACATTTAAATGGCAACTTCATACTTGCTTTTAAACAAAGTCTGTAAAAATAATAGCTTATTTAATTACAGTGTTTCTTCCAAAATAAGATATCCCCTGATAATAAGGCCAAGCGCTTATTTCTGAGTTCAAAAAATATAAGAGGGTCTTATTTTTGGGAAAACACAGTAGAAAGTCATATTTGAATCAGGATGGTGTGGAAGTTTCAAGTACTTCCTCCATACCTTTGTTGTTTGGACTGAATTGCTTATTTTGTGATTATTGATGGAACAACTAAGCAATATATAAAAGAAATATGCACTGAATGTTTGTTTTTGTTTTTATTTTTAAAAGTTTGGTGATTCCTCAGGAATCATTTATCATATTATATTGTGAGCTGTCCAAAGTTGGTCTGGTGTCACGAGGCATCTAAATTGAATTAAGTAAATAAATAAACCATACAAGCAATGAAACCACCCAGAATTGCTTCAAACTATGAGTTGGGCAGCAAATAAATTTAAAAATAAATAAATAAAAATAAATGTGAAGAAGCAGGATTAGTGTCCATACAACACCCAGACCTCAATCAAAATCCCACCTCCTAATATTGCTAATTGTCCTGTGAGGAAAGCTGGCATTAAGCAAAGGAGAAAAATGCACATTTAGAAGCAAGAGAGATGTAACTAAAGTATATGTAATATATCCTCTATTTTAACTCAAATAATAATCAAAATAATAACTAATGTGCTTGTGATTTTTCATGTTCTTGTCATTTACTGCCTATTTTTTCCTTAATCTTCTGTCCACAAGAGTACCTGAAGTACTCTTGAAATTCTGGGTTTAGAAAATTTAGAACTACACCACCTTCAATACAATTTAAGCATGGCATCTGCTACAATGTCCTACCTGTCAAGGACTACTTCACCTTCAACCACAACAATACAAGAGCACACAATAGATACAAACATAAAGTGAACCGCTACAAATTTGATTGCAGAAAATATGACTTCAGCAACAGAGTGGTCAATGCCTGGAATGCACTACCTGACTCATCCCAAAACCCCCCAAAACTTTAACCCAAGACTGTCTACTGTTGACCTCACCCCATTCCTAGGAGGTCTGTAAGGGGCGTGCATTAGAACACCAGCGTGCCTCCCGTTCCTGTCTTAATGTTTTTCTTTATTTGTATTCAATTTTATATCTAATTTATACTTATACTTATATTACCTAATATGTAATCGACAAATAAAATAAAAACATAAAAAATAAAACCTGTCAGAACCTGCTTGATTTCACCCCTGCCCTAGTTCCTGGGAATCGGAATCTCAGCTTGACCTCTATGTACTTTTGTGGTTTGTCATGGGAGGGAAAGGCAAGAGAGTTAGAACACTCTGTTTTTAATAGAACACACTGTTCAGATCACACTAAATTTTGAAATCTTCCTTTAGCTCGTAACATTTGGGGAAGAGACTAGGCTGCCATCTGTCAGAAATGGTGGAGGGTCTCCTTGGGCAGGGGGTTGGACTAGATGACCTACAAGATAGATGACCTACCAGATAGTAGCCAAATCCTCTGCAATTTGCGATGGCTTGCCTGCGCATATGCGGTGCGCGCCAAACGCACACTTTGCGTGGAAAAATGAGGCTTAATGTAAGTAGAACAGAGAGGGGGGAACAGTTGTGCCACGCGATTTATATTCACTAGAAAGCAGGATTTCCTGCTTTCTAGCGAATATAAATTACGTGGCACAGCTGATCATTGGAAATACTGGTTCCAACGAACCTGTAGCATTCACCCCTGCTCAAGGTCATCTTCCAGCTCTGTTAAGCTGTTAAATCTGTTACAATTTATTCCCTGATCTGTAAGAATCAAAATCAACCAATCTGCTTCCTTATAACAAATGTGTGTGCCGAAAGGGACCTCGCTACACATCACATTATAACCTTCTTGCCTAATTTATTCTTTTTTCAATCATTAGGGAGGGCAAACAGCTATATAAAATGCTGAGGAACTGGAAACTCTAATCAACCACAGATTTTTGAAATATTAGCAACATCACAGACACATTTTCTTACGCAACCTTGCGACGTGTTTTAAAATGAGGGCAGAGATGCTCAAAAATCAGAGTACCATTTCTGCAGAATTACAGCATGCAAAGTTGGAGAATTCTCATTTTATATCAATGGTGAGATGATCCTTTTTATCTACGAGTTTTTTGAGCTCTCCATGCTTTTATCCTGCTTGGTTGGTTGGTTGGAAAGACTGGAAGATCCAGTTTGGCCTAGGATGGTTGGTTGGATAGAGACTGGAAGAGCCAGTTTGGCCTAGGATGGCAACAATGAAATACAGAAAACTCTGGAAATGGAAGAAAAGAAAGTTTATTTTTTGAAAAAAGGGTGACGATCAAAAGGATTCTCCATTCAATGATTGCAAAGGTTTGCCTGACAAAAGGTGAAGGTGGTATGATGTAAAGAGGAGTCCGTAAAAAATGTTTTTCTTCTATTTTTAAATTGGCCAAGGTAAAGAATACCTGGTAGAAACTCAACAGAATATTAAACATAAATGTCTTATTATATTTTATGATTGTATACACTTATTAGATATAAACTGACTCAAATTTTGAAACAAAAACATATAAGTTTTGGATTACTATATGATGCATTGTATTTTATTATGGATGCTGACAATATAACCTCGAATAACAGATTGCTGTAAAAAAATGTTTTTAATCCATATACCTTTTCCCCTTGATATATGAAAAAAACAATAAAATATATTTGAAAAAGAATTCTCCATTCAACAAAGGAGTACCCAGAATGATCAAGGAATCTAAATCTTAAATCATGGCTGTACACTGCCCTGAGTCCGCAAGGAGAGGGGCGGTATATAAATCTAATAAATAAATAAATAAATCTCTTACCCAACTCAACTTTGTCCCTGACCTCCCCAATTTATTTAAAATGAATATTTAAATTATTTTTTTTATAATGGCTGAAAGCTTCTCACTTGGCCCATACAGAATACAGGTAGTCCTCAATTTATGGCCACAATTGAGCCCAGAATTCACTAACAGTCACTAAATGAACAGTTGCAAGCCGAGGACTTCCTGTGCTGATTTAGGTTCTATTAACACATTTTTCAAAGTTTGATGGGAGTTGCTGTTTTCCTCCCACTTATCCTGAAGAGAATCAAGTTGGAGCAATCTTGAGTTTCTTCCTAACCCTTTCCTGTCTTCCCGGGACGGTCCTCCTCCGTGCTCGATATGACTAATGGATGTTCTCTCCCATTAGGGAAGAGGGCAACCTACCACACGGTTCATCACATGCTTATCACATGCTTAATCGGGTCAGCACAATTTGGTTGTCAGCTCAGACAGTACAACAGGCAGGAAAAGCAGGGCAGGGATCAAGCGTGGGGGAGGTGAATCTCACACTGGCTGGCTCAGAGTTTATTTTTATTTATTTATTTTGTCGATTACATATTAGGTAACATATATAAGCATAAGCATGAATTAAATACAAAAATGAACACAAATAAAGAGAACATTAGGACAGGGACGGTAGGCACGCTGGTGCTCTTATGCACGCCGCTTACAGACCTCTTAGGAATGGGGTGAGGTCAACAGCAGACAGTCTTAGGTTGAAGTTTTGGGGGGGTTTGGGATGAGACCGCAGAGTGAGGTAGTGCATTCCAGGCACTGACCACCCTGTTGCTGAGGTCACATTTTCTGCCATCGAGTTTGGAGCGGTTCACTTTGAGTTTGTATCTATTGTGTGCTCTTGTATTGTTGTGGTTGAAGGTGAAGGTGTCCTTGACAGGTAGGACATTAATATGGCAGCTGGAGATACATGGAAACCCATCCAGGTAGTACTGGATGGTAAAAAACAACATGCTCAGTCCAGGATATATTATGTCTACGCGAGGATTCCCACAATCTATTATTTCCTTATTATTTATTTACTAAATAAATTCATACAGGGCCCCGAACTCAAATGTTGGTAATTGTTTTGTAAGGAATTTGTGGTGGTGGAGATACCTAATGACTCCTTCCTCCTCCTATTTTCCCCCATAACTGTTTGAATTCACAGATAAAAGGCTAGAAATCTTACAATACCAGATTGAAGCACATTTGGATACCCTTATAAATGAACAAGCATCTTGCGTATTAACTAGAGTGGGTCTAAGCTATATTTATAACATGGTACAGTAACACAAGACAGAGCAGGGTCCCTTAGCTAATGTACCCAGTATGGACTCTATGTCATTAAAAGCTGCAATGGTCCAGTTTGATCGTTATTTGTCTGCTCCTGATGGCCTGTTAATGCCACAGATAAACTTTCTCCTGAGCACAGCTGTTAAGTAAGTAAAATGTTTCTTTTTCCCCCCTTTCTTTGACAGAATCAGAATTCATTGTTTTCCTTCGCAAGTGACTTACATAAGAATCGCCATCAAAGGTTGAAACATGAGGGGGGCTGATTTGGAGACATTGTTTCAAGCGCCCTTGACTGGCTGATGCACTGATGGAGGACAGCTTGCTGATTCACAGTCGGGTTTTTATTATGTGAGGCAGGCAGCAGGGCCCTTTTGGAAACAGATTGTTTAGCTGGAAGACTCTTCTTTTCAATGGGCGCAATACTTTTGCCAGGAAGTTGGTTGTAGCCATCTCTTATGTTTGCTTGCATTGCTATTTTACATCTAACCAGTTGTTTGAGGGATAAAGGATCTGCATCCACATGTTTAGCTGCAAATTGTATACCGTTCCAGTATAGAAAAGGGACATGGGGGTGGGGTGGGGAATCCCAGAAGAATGATTAAGATGATTAATTCAGTTTATTTCCATCATCTTTAAAAGGTATGGGTGCAAAAAAATTCATAGAAATTAATGTGGCTGTTTCAGAGGTCTAGGCACAACTCTTGCACTGCTGCCAAATAATTGGGGGAAGAAGTTGGCCCCAGAAATCACATAACTTTGCATTATGTAGAGCAGAGGTCTTCAAACTTGGCAGCTTTGAGACTTGTGAACTTCAATTCCCAGAATTCTCCAGCCAGCATAACTGCATAACAACAGCATAACAACATAACTTAATTAACATAATTAAGGATGCCAAGTTTGAAGACCTCTTATGTAGAGCCTCAGACAATCCTGCCATTGCTGTTCAACAGCATTTGCCTTCTGCCTACAGCAAGATGTTGTATTCATTTGCAGTGAGTGGAGGCAGGGAGCTATTAAGATGGCCTTCATTTTTTTTCTTCCTGCAAAGAAAGGGGACAGGATCTCACTCATCAAGGCACTTTCTATGTTTATTCTGTTATCATCACTTGTATATCTACATGTCTAATTCTGGTTGTGTTTTAGGCAACAGATAATAAAACAGTCCACAGAATTGATCTGCCGAGCTTACACTGAACTCTATGCAGCTGTGATGAATCCTGATAATACTTATAAAGATCCAGAAACTATATTATATAGATCTCCTCATCAGGTTCAGTCGCTTCTCTCCTAATCTTATCGCCCCAAAGTTGCCTTTTAATAACATTGACTGCATTACATGAGAATGGACATAATGCAACTTGGAAACAGGCAAGGACAACTGATTTTTTTCTTGCAGAAGACTGTTGCTTGGATTGCAATTATGCATGTAATTTAGCTGAAACCCCACTGACTTTTTGGGGGAGGGGATTAAATTGTAATGCTGGATGACAGCTTTCCTGCACTCCAGCATTTAATTTAATAATTCATAATTCAGATTATTTTTTATTATGATAGTAAAATAAATGGTGGACCCAAAAGCGTTTTCTTATTTTGGTGATTGAGCCAGTAATCGCTCTGCGATTTTTCCTTCCAAGAGTTTTTAACAAATTACATTGAGCTTATGGACAAACCACACATTAGTTTATTTGATTAAAACCCCAGTGTTAATACTCCCAGATTTTTTGAAAAGTACCTTTTCTTATTAATTTAGTGAGTAAAAAAACAAAAAATTAGCAAACTCTGGTAGGAATAATTTTTGGGGGAAGAAGGACTGGATTCCATGAGTTTTGCATTTCTAATGGCACTGGATTAGGATAGCTTTTCAGAAATTTTACTTTAAAAAATCCTACAAATTGTATCCTTTCTATAATCAGATATTCAATCTGTTAGCAACAAAGATCTAAAAAAACCACTTAAAATTTAAAACCATTAATACTATTAAAATAACTAATAAGATGCAGCTGAATAGAAAGCTTGCTAGTTCTTTCCTGAGAGCTGGAAGAGAAGTTTGAAAATGTATGTTTCATAGCTTAGGAATGACACTGAACAAGTTTCCAAATGTTATCTGCTCTGCTCGAAAAGCAGATTTTTACATTTGCTTGAGTACCTCAAAATACGGTGATCAAATACTTCTGAAAACACATAATTCCTTTTTCACTGGCATATACTTCAAATTAAAACAGAATTTAGTCTCTTATCAGCGTTTTTAGTAAATAAAAATGAGGAATGGAAGACCTGTGAGGGCTCTGTTTAGGAATACACTTACAATTGTTAAAAAAGGTACCAGTAGATTCAACTGAAGATTGATAATATATGCCTAAGGCTTTAGAAAGGATGGAAAGCTATATTTTTGCTAGCTTGCAAAAGTAAAGTCAGTATAAATGAGTAAGCCTACAGAACACTAAATTCTGTGCTCATGCCTTGCTCTCCCAATGTGCCAATTCATCCCCAAAATATTGGAGAATTGAAGAGTTTATGATAGATTATGCACCGAAGAACAAATTCCTTGTGTGTCCAATCACACTTGGCCAATAAAGAATTCTATTATGTGCTGCCTAGTTCAAAAATGCTGGGATATATTTCCAAGTACAACAGATCCAAGTACATGCAGATCTGTTTCCTCCTTTGAACCCAGGAGAGTGAGGGTGATAAAAAGGGTTGGTCTGGTTAATGCAACTCACCTTCCTCTTCTCTGGCATTAAAAGTGGACTGTTTTCTGAATTATTATGCTTCTCGGCAAAATTTGTTAAAAGAGCACCAGAATAGTTCTTCTCTTGTAAATGTTCTTTAATGTCATTTGGGAAGTGATGAAGAATTTTACAGAGCTGAAAGAACAGGTGTCACTCTAAATTTCATTTAACAACTGAAATATATTTTTAAAGGATTCTGTGCCATCTGCTAAAGTGCATTTTGTTATGTAAGGACCTCTGATTCATCTGATCCACATTAGGGTGATTTTCCGCTTCATTTCATAGTGCTTGCAAGCAGCAGAGAATGTTGTGCTAAAGAAAAGCAGAGAAGTTAATATAAGGATGAAAAAGGTATAAGATGCAAAATTTACACCCAGAGTGTGTAACCCAGAGTATGTTTCCTATTCATAATTTTGGAAGTATAACAGAATAATAGAGTTGGAAGGTAGGTCCTGCTCAGGCAGGAAACCTTATACCATAACAGAAAAATGGTTGTCCAATCTCTTCTTAAAAATTCCCAGTGTTGGAGCATTCACAACTTCTGGAAACAAGTTCTTCCACTGATTCCAACCATTCTAATGGTCAGGAAATTTCTCCTTAGTTCTAGGTTGCTTCTCTCCTTGGTTAGTTTCCATCCATTGCTTCTTGTTCTGCCTTCAGGTGCTTTGGAGAATAGGTTGAATATTCAATAGTACTTGAAATAAATGTCATTTCTTGTTGAAATACAAATAAGACTGCTATTTTTTGCAGGTTGCTTGTGAGAAGCCCTATCACTGTATATGCAGGACAGTCAACAAATGTAGGATAAGGCTAATTACTTCCATGGAACCAATAACAAGATTGGGTTAGCATCATGCCACAGTATGTCAGGGAATCCAATTTGAATTTGAAATAGAAGTTAGAAATTTGTAAAGACTTGCAAACCTCTGTTTGTAAACTTCTACAAGCGAAACTAAAATCTTCAAGGCTATTCTAACATTTGAACATCTACAGTACACAAAACAATATATACACCAAAACAATATTCCATGTTTTTGCCATGCCAAAAATAAACCCAGGAAAATCAAATATTCCTTGAACTGGGAATATTATTGATGTAGAATGCCATGTTGATTGTACATAGGAAGGGGCAAAGATACTCAACCTGTGTGGTCTCATGATCCCTGAAAATGATAAATGTATGAGAGAGTCCCTCGAATAAAATGAATTATTGGAGTTAGGGTTGGGCATAAAGTAACTCTTACCACTTACTGTTAATTATTGAATGGTTATATATTGTATGTATTCTCTGACTTTGCTGCACTACAGTTGAGCACAGGTCAAATAAAGAGCAAAGCTTAAGAGAGAATTTTTATTCTGCCTATGCAAAACTGCTCAGCGCTAAAAAACCATGGACCATTACCACCCCAATTCCTTGGAAGCCCCAACCCAGTTTGAGACTCTGGTAGAAGCATTTTTCTTAAAAAGCTTTCAAAGCTAAAGGATGCTAAAATCCCATGTAAGGCGGTATAACACACAGCCATAGTCTGCTGCATAAATAATGAAAATAGTGTATCTGTTTTATTTCCGAACTACTGTTATATGTGGATGAATATAGTCTTCTTGTTGTTGTTGTTAGTTGCGAAGTCATGTCTGACCCATCGCGACCCCATGGACAATGTTCCTCCAGGCCTTCCTGT
>JANHFP010004817.1:4711-16131 GCA_032468135.1 Calamaria suluensis
GGATGTAGAGTGAGTGTCAAATGTTGGGTTCCTGCTGTCTCTGCTTGCAGATGGAAATCCCCAATATTCAGAAACAGAGGAAGCAGCTGGCTAAACTTGTCCTAGACTGGGATTCTGCAAGAGCTCGGTAAAGTACAACTCTCCCGTTCCTCTTTTATGCCTCGGGAAATCTCAGTCCACCTTCCTTGCAGGCACATCTGCTCCAGAGTTGGCCTGAGGAGCCCTCTCTGAGCTTGGCTGGGGTTTTTTGCAGATGCTTCATTACCAGGGTGGATTTGATTTAAATCATAATTTAAATCACTACTAAAAAAAAGCCTGATTTTTAAATCAACTTGATCAAAATCATAATTTTTGAAAAGCAACTGCCATCTCTGTCCCATAACGGCTCCTCCTCTGACCTTCCGTTGACTCACCGACAGCCCCAATGTTGCAGAATATACAGCCTCCTCATGCTAACATAAATAAGCTCCATTTCATGCTGAATAACTAAATTATTAATGTATCTTAAATAGAAAAGTATCTTTTGGTAGATTTTTTACTCCAGAGGCCTTTGATTAAAATTAAAAAAAACTGATATAAATTTTAAAAATCTTTTTTTTTTACTTTTAAAAAAATCATCGATTTTTATCCAGCATGTTCATTACCCAAACTAGGTAACAGTCTCAGTGGACCTAATTTGGGTAATGAAACATCTGCAAGAAAGCAACCAAGCCCAGAGAACACCAAGTGTCAGCCCCTCATTTCAACGGTGAGCTACAAATATTCCCATTTATCGGTACTATAATTGATCTTCAGGCCACATCCAGCCTTCCAGACTTTGTCATCCACTCAGTACCTTGGGAGGGGAGAGAGTCTGCCGTGTCTCCTCAGTTAGCTCAGCTGCCCTGGAGATTATCAGCTCCCATCCAAAATCGATGTACCTAGAGGCATGCATGCACAATGAGCAAAAGAAGGTGTGCCAGTGGGACAGATTTGTTGTTCACTAGGACAGCAATGACTCTCCCGTAATGTGGTAATCTGGCACAGAAGGCAGCTTTCTGCTTGAGTAGCCAAGTGGGGTCCCAACTGAACCCACAAGCCCTCCCACAAGCCCTCACCCATCAGCCACACCATCTCTGTGCCAGAATGCAATTGAGTGGATCCTTCACTAATGTTGTTATGCTTTGAATAGGAGCCCATGTGCGTCAGGAATAGGGCGGATTTCTAGGTCCCATATCTATCTATCTGGCAAGCAGTTGGCGTGACATGTTTACTTAGTTGGAGTTACAGACCAGACATCTTCCCCATAAGTTCTGTCTCGAGGATATATTCAGCTCACGGACTCTCTTTCTTCACTTCCTGCTTTCCTCTTCATAAGCAGTTTCATTTGAAGATCCTGCTCTGCAAAATATGCCTCTGCTTGGAGAACCAAGATTCACTAGGGAAGAACAGGGCTTGGGCAGGAAGACCATTCACCCTTCATAAGTATCTTCTTCCCTGGAATTCTTTCTGGATGTTTGCTTTCTCTTACACAGGTGGAACCAGGCCCACAAAACCTCAGCTACTAACTTCCAAGGGCTCCCATCTAAGATAGATTCCCTCAAGGAGGAGATGGATGAAGCTGGAAATAAAGTAGAGCAATGCAAGGTGTGTTCTTAAGTAAACTCTTGCTCCAATCTCAGATGGGGAATTGATGGATGCTTGGAGAAGTTTTACATTTCCCTGTCTAGTAAAATGGAGATTCTCAATCATCCAGGACATGGCTGATCCCAAAGGTGTTTTTTCCCAAAAATCAGCTAGACTGTCTTGAGGTTGGTTGGTTTTTCCTTTTAAAACATTTCAAAGGAACTGAAACTTAGAAATGAAGAAGCTTCTTGGAAACATTTTCAAAGGGACAAAAAACCCAAGGAAGCCTTTGGGGGGAAAAGCACCTTTGGGACTCCCTCGTAAAAATGCCCAGGACAGAAGGTCATGTTTTTTGCTTTTCAGGGGAAATGTCACCAAGAGGATTTAGCATCTATGTTGATGTCTTTTCTGCCTCTGACAGGAGGATCCCATTCCGGACAGAGGAAGAGGTTCTTTGCCTTACTAGTACCAGCCCTGGTTGATAACTGTTCTTGGTCTCCTGAGAACGACGTTCCTCAAACTCAGCAATTTTAAGACTTTAATGCCTAAAACCCATACATATCTTAAAGAGTTAATAAATTATTTATTCTAAGAATAACGAATCTTAAGGCATTCTGGGAGTTGAAGTCCATGCATCTTAAAGTCGCTGAGGTTGAGAAACTCTGCTCTAGAACTAGTGGGGGAAGCAGCTTTTCAATCAAGCTGAGTTATACCGCCCAGACACCACCACCCCTTGAGGTCTAGATGGTCAGTCTAGAAAGAATGCAATATAAATAAACAAAAATACCCCCCAATTAGCCCTTTTGCTTGCTTGGGTTTGCTGTACAAAGTTATATTTGAATTGCTGGAATTGGACTTGCCCTCAGTTAAGAGTGGCATTGGCCATTGGTCTCTCCCCAGAAGAGTTCAGGTCAGGTGATGGGTGGGTCTATGAAGGCAACAGAGTGGCTCAAAGTCTGCCAAATGAGAATTACTGGACAGATGCCCCCCCCCCTCAATACCAGCGATTCCTTTGGAATCTAATCAGCTGCAAACATTGCTTGGTAATTGGGATCCAGGGAGGGGTAAGAATCTTATAATGACAACCAAGCTGCCCATGGATCATAACAGAGCCAAGTCTTTACCCAATTAACATTCTCTAAAGCTTGCCAAATATTTATAGCCTTCAGATTAGAAACTACACCTATAGTAGTGATCAAGAGTAGATGCCAGCCAATCTCTATTGAACAAAGCCAGTGTTCTTGTGTTTGATTTAGCATTTTACCATTAAAGTCCCCAATGTATTTTTCCATGAAATGGAGGGTAGACAATCCATTAGTTCAGATGAAGAAAAAAATACAGTGGCTAGCAACAAAGATACAGATGTGAACCATTTTGAATTTTCAATATTTCTGCAAAAATATGACTTAGAACATGGCCTATCGTCCACACAGGTTCTAAAACTAGGTAAAGAGAACCCAGATATGCAAATGAGTTAAAATGTACACCTGTTCGTTCATTTCTTGATGAAAATGATCCAAAGTACATATTTGTGTATGGCAGAAGTATGTGAACCTCTCTAGGGTTACCAGTTCGTTTGAAAGGGAAGTTAGAGTCAGGCCTTGTCAGTCAATGGGATAATAATGTGTGAGTGTGGGGGAGCCTGCCTTCTTTAGAGAACAGAGTTCTGGATATTCACTATCAGAGTCTGATCTTCACAGCATGACTGTATGGAACTGTGTCATGGTGTAGTGGACTGTGAGGATGACCTAGAGGGAGGAGGGGGAAGAGTTTCTGCCCAGAGAATGATCAGGGGCAAGTAGCTTAACCGTCAGAGAAAGGGACTTAAGGAAGGATCCACCTTAATGGATTGGGCTATAAAGAGAGAATATTTGTACTTTCAGACTGGCAAGATTCTGTTAATTGTAGCTTTACAATAGTGTAGAATTAGCCCATCTGGTTGTGTTTCCTGCCTGGTTTACCTGGAAAGGGCTGACACCTGGCTTGAACAAAAGAGATTTTTGAGGACCTTTTGAAAGACAGTTGTTGATGCTCACCAGGCTGGAAAAAATTACAAAATTATTTCCAAAGCGTTTGGAGTCTGTCGATCCACTGTTGGGCAGATTATGTATAATTAGAGGCAATTCAACAGCATTGTTACCTTCCCCAGGAATGGTCAACCAACGAAGATGACATCAAGAGCAAGATTGTAATACTCCAGAAGGTCTCAAACCCAGGGTAACCTGTAAAAAACCAAAGGCCTCTCTTGAACTGGTGAAGGTCAGTGCTTATGACACCACCATCAGGAGAATGCTGAACAACAGTGGTGTGTATATCAAGGTTGCAAGGAGAAAGCCACGCCTCTCCAAAAGGATATTGCTGCCGATCTACAGCTTGTAAAGCCCATGTGGATAATCCAGGCAGCTATTGGAAGAATGTTCTGTAGACGGTTGAGACCTAAATATACAATTTGAGGTTGAATGAAAAGTATTTGTTGAAAGGCAAGTCTCTGCATTCCAAGATAAAAACTTTATCCCAACTGTAAAATGGTTCTGCTTTCTTTGTCTGGACCAGGATGACTTTCATCATTGATAGAACTATGAATCCTGAATCGTAACACCAAATTCTAGAGGAAAATGTCAGAGAACTGTGATTTGAAACTCAAGAGAAAGTTGATCGTGTAACACAACAATGATCCCAAACACCCAATTGGTGTGACCAAATAATTGTTAAAGCAGAGGAAAAGTCATTGTTTTGGAGTGGCCAAGTCAAGTCTCAGCCATCATCTTGTAGAAATGTTGTGGGGGCGTCTGAAATGGGCAGTTTGTGCAAGGAAGCCCACCAACACCCCTGTTTTATATTAAATATTGAAAATTGAAAGGGGTTCACCAACATTTAAACATCACTGCATGCTTAATTTTATCTGATTGTTAATAAAGTATAGTGTGTAGTTTTGTTTAATTATTTGGATCATGTAGAGATGGTAGAAAGTTTAAATCAGTTTTCCTGTATTAATCGTATTGGAGGCAATGGACTGTTATTTGGGGCAATGGACACATTCTAAAATAGGCACATGAGGCAGTGATGCAAGATACAGAGTTCATTTTTTCTGAAAGGGAAGTTTAGGTAAGGCCATTGATTCCTGGACCTTATGCTCATCCTTACACAGGATGTGGTCATTTTCATGAAGAATACAAAGGATCCAAGGGGCCTGTGGTTTTTCATGTCCTGACTTCATTGTCCTGGAGGGCTGGTTCACCATCTGTCTGCCTGTTCAATTTACTGTTTGGTTTACATTTCTGTACCTATCCCAGAGGTCTGCTGGGTGACACAGTGGCAGGGCGTGGCAGATTTTCCAAACATTAGAGGTGACATGCCTTGGGGATTGTAAACATATTTTGGTTACTTTAATACAATTTAGATGTGCTTGGTAAGTAGCTACACAAATATCATAACTTTTTAGCCTTCTGTTTGTTTCATCTGAGGCTGTGACTTGTGTTGCTAACCTGCATCTTCTTTTTCCTATAACTCCTTCCCAAAATCTCCAGGACCAACTTGCTGCAGATATGTATAACTTCATTTCCAAAGAAGGCGACTACGCAAGACACTTTGTCTCGGTGAGTAACTGCTCCCCAGGTAGCCTGCCTTGTTCTGGGACGTGCATTTTACCTGCTTAATCCTTCTGTCTGTGTGCTGTTCTGTTCATTCGGTGCTAACTTTTGTTTTAAAATATGGGTTTTGTTCTCAGTTATTAGAAGCCCAAGCAGATTACCATAGAAAAGCATTAGCAGTCTTAGAAAAGGTGCTCCCTGAAATCCAGGCCCATCAAGGTAAAGTAACTCCATGCTCTGCCTCCTGCTTTGCCTGTGCCACCTCTGCACTGTTCTTCCTCCTCCTCCTCCTCCTCCTCCCAGTTTACTTCGCCCCCTTTCCGCATGCTGTCCTCCTTGAATGAAATCATGGGAGTTTTCTTAATGGTGCTTAATCTTCCCAAATTATCCTTTCCCTTTTGCAGTTGCATCCCTGAAACCCTCCCAGTTCCCTCTTAATCTGCTAACAAATCCCTAGGAACTCATCTGAAGCTCCTCCAAAGCATTACCATTCCTTGGACAGGTGAAGCATGACAGCCCACTCCTTGGCCAGTTGTGGAGCCACTGTCTCTCCCCCACCCCCCCGGTACCTGGCACTTTTCCTCAATCACCTTATTTGGGAATATATAGGAGGTTCTTGGCGAAGTCTGCTCTGATCAGCATCTCTTCCCAGAGACGTTGGCTCGTAGCCTCCTGCCTGCAGACGTTTTTGTGCGGAGCCTGCAGACCTTAAAGATTGCGCATGAATGCACATGCAAGATACCCTTCTTCAAACATGGCTGCTGGGAAGGAGGCACCATTGAGACCTCCCAGTGACCAACCTCCAGAACAATTTAGCAGGTCCCTGCAGGGAAGAGGAGGACCTTGAAAAGGCCTTTCAATGATAGAGGAATCCCACAGGTATCCCAATAAACAACTGGTTACCTGAGCTACATTGTCCTAAGAAGGCTGAATCATTTTGCTCTCTGCTTTGTTTGTTTGCTTTTTAAGTTTATACGCCGCCCACCCACCTCACTCTGAGAGACAACTTTGTCGTCATGTAAAATATGCTAAAATCAGCTAACAATAAAAATGGCAACAACTATGAAATCATGTAAAATATCTAGTATTTAGTTTTTCAAGGTAAATTAGTCATGGCTGTGGCTAATTAGCTCTGAAATGACATGTATACTGCTAATAGTCTAAACCTTTAAAAAAAACCCAAAACATACCTTTACTAGCCACTGATGAAGGCCGTAGGTTTCATAAATTCTTTTATGCGAAGCAGCATAATGAGGGAGGGATGTTATCCTAGACCAGTGGCAGGTTCTACCTCCCAGGGATGGACTTTGTGGTCCTTTTGATACTGCCAAGCAACAACTCCCACCCTCTGACCTTACAATTGGGGCTGCTGGCCTTTGTAGTTCAGCAACATTGGAAGTGCACTGGTTTTTTTTGGCCTTGTTGGCACCAGTGCTAAAGGTTGTGATACAACCACCGCTTTGCAGAAAGCATTATTTCAGGGTCTAGTTTCTCTCAAGTTATCCAATCCCTTCCATCCCAGCCTATTGGAGAGGTTTAATTCAGGGCTGCATGGAGCCGGACAGCCTCTGTGGCACCTTCCCAGCTCTGCTTTGGAGTGGAGCCATCAAGCATTCACCATTTTTGTCCGCAGGGGACGGAAGATAAAGCAATTTTGAGGAAGCATTACATGTTTTGGAGAGTTTTCAGACTTCTGTTTTCTAAGTTCTTCCTGAATAACTAACAATCTGCTCAGGCTCCTCTATCTTAACCTTTTGATTTGGCAGAGAAGAGAATTGAAATGGTGTTAAATGTACTTAGCAGACTGGAAAGAATTGAGATTATTTGTGTGGGCTATTTGGCAAAACTCACATCGCTCTCCAGATTGTTTAATTGAGAAAGGATATTTATTTATTTACTTACTTACTTACTTACTTACTCAATCAGCATGAAGTTCAGGGTAACCTATGCAATTGAAAATGGATATTTTTTTTAATTGCATCCTGGGAACTTCCAGCAGCTCCAGTCAAAAGTAGTCCAAACGGGCGGGCACATGCGCGCGCACACACACACACACAGGCAAATACCCCTAACCCAGAATCTCAGAAGATGACCAGGGCTTCAGACCCTTGGGAAAGAGCAGCAAATTTGAGGTCATCCATAATTGGGGGTGGCTGGATTGCCAGCAGTTGGATTACAATATTGCAATGGAAAAAGCTGTTGAACAGCTTTCTAGGTGGTTCAGTGGTTAGAATGTAGCATTGCAGGCAGACTCTGCCCACTGTCAGGAGTTTGATCCTGAATCTCTCAAAGTTGGCTCAGCCTTACGTCCTTCCAAGGTCGGTAGCATGAGGATCCAGATTATTGGGGGCAACATGCTGACACTGTAAACCACTCAAGAGAGTGCTGTAAAGCAGGGGTCTCCAACTTTGGCAACTTTAAGACTTAAGCAAAGCTGGCTGAGGAACTCTGGGAGTTGAAGTCCACAAGTCTTAAAGTTGCCAAGGTTGGAGACCCCTGCTGTAAAGAACTATGGAGTGGTATATAAGTCTAAGTGCTATTGCTGTTCGTGATTGGACAGAATTGTCACCATCTCTTTTCCGGGGAGGAAACTCCGATCACTGAGAAATCACCTTTCATTCTAAGGACGGCTCACCCCTGGCCACGTACTTCAGCGAGGGGTGGACCTTCCTGCCTTAGTGACCTGCTCTCAGCCCCCTTGCAACCCAGCCTGCTTTTAGCCTCCCTTGCCACAAAGGCCTCGAGGACTGGGAAACCTAGCAAGAAAAACCGAGGAAGGTTTCCTGCTTACTTAAATTACCTGATCATTTAATGCCCCAGTCGTTGAAGCCAATGTCACCATCTTGTTTCAGTTCCCGGTCCCAAATCACATGTTTTCTGCCAACTGTGTCACATGGGTGTGAATGAATGTTTCTGAACTGCAGAAAACCTCCCTGGGTTGACTGCCTGTCATTCGATTTTGCCCCCTGCGCATGGTGGTTGTGGCGGCATTCTGGCACTCGGCCAAGCAGTTCTGTTGGGAAAGCCCAGCCGCGCATAGCATCCGACTCTTTGAAAGCCCCGGCCAATCCAGCCACCTCAGCTGGGTTGCTCCCAGGGAGCAGACTTGGCTTCTGGTTCTTCCCGGGATCAGAATTTAAAGGGCTCTGCACAGCTCAGATCTTCTTGTATGATGCCTAGTGACCGTCCTGCAGATCCCTTTCCCCCTCCCCTCCCCTCCCTTCTAGGTGGTGGCTTCCCACTTGTGTGGCTGACTTTTAACTCTGCTTCTCTAACTAGACAAGTGGACTGAAAAACCAGCTTTCGGGACCCCCCTGGAGGAGCACCTCAAGCGGAGCGGCCGAGAGATCGCTGTCCCCATTGAGGCCTGCGTGATGATGCTCCTGGAAACAGGCATGAAGGAGGAGGTGAGTGAGGGGCCCACAGGGGCGACTCTCCTCTTTCCCTGTGTGGGGCGGGTTTAGCTGCTGGGCCGGAGGAACCCTGGAGTCTGGTGGTAGCAGTGCCGTATTTATTTATTTCATCCCACCTTTATTACTTTACAAATAACTCAAGGTGACAAACATATGCAACACACCTTTCTCCCTTTTTCCCCCTACAACAACAAACCCTGTGAGGTATGTTGGGCCGAGAGAAAATGAGTGGGCTAAGCCAGCTTTGCGTAAGTCCATGCCTTGGATTCAGTCTCCTAGCTTGACCAAAGTGGCTCGTTCTCCCAGGCCACAGAGCTCCCACGTGTGTTTGCCTCCCTAAGCTACCTTCTGCTCGTCTGAGATGGCCAGCCTGGCATGTTGGCTGCCACATTTTCAGAAATGCCTTGAAGAGGGTTTGATTGAGATTTTGCACATACTTGAGCCTAGCCTGGCTGTTGTGTGTTGCTCGTGCTGGCCGAGTAATTTGGAAGCAGCCTGAATCTTTTCACTTGTTTGAGTCATTTTAGCTTTCTTTCTTCACTGTTGGCCCAGGCTGGTCTTATGGCACCTGCATACCCCAGGCTCCCTGGCTTGGAGGGTCGTGTGAGCATCCTTCCATCATCCAGGTGCCTGTCCTCTCCCCTCACACACACACCCCAAAGGAAGAAAAAGTAGAGCCTCCTGGAGGAGCTAATAAAAGCCCACGTATAAGAGGGGGTAGCAAGGATTGACTTCCATTTATTCCAAAATTGTTCTTTTGCTCTGTTTTGTAGAAGCATCAGTGTGATTTTCAGTCTTCCCTTTTGTCTTGGGCTTGATATCTAGGCTGATTTAATTCCCCTTCAGGCTCAGCCTTCTCAAAAATGGGTGTTGGAGCAGGAAGCTGCAGGTTCAACCTCATGGTTTGGTATTTAGGAACTTGGTCCCTACCTCTGTCTATGCCAGGTGTCTTTCAGCCTTCTCCCCAGGACATGCAAGAATGGATGCCCCCCCCCCCCGCCGCCAAGAGGCACAGCGCTAGGGCTGCCTTCTCACAGAAGAGGTGTGAGAAGGAGCCCATGTTCCGTCTCAGATTTTAGAAAGTTTGGGAATTGTTAGCCAATCAGGATTTAAGGGGAAACAGACTTCAACCACAACAAGAAGGGGCATGTAGGATGTCAGAGTTGAGTCAGAGTGTTCACTTGCTAAAAGCTGTCAGCTTGGTGGCCATTACTGTAGCATCCATTTGTTCTGGGGAAAAACATGCTCCTGTCTGATGCACAGGTTCCGCTCACAGAGAATTCCAAGAAGAAATAAGGAAGAGTCGCTTCGCTGAGATCAGTTCTTGAGCCGTCCTTTGCCACAATGGCCTAAGACGGACAGAATCCTCTCCCAGCTGATCCTCCTGTGTCTGATTTGCACAAAGAAACGGGATCACCTTCCAACAGGATCTCGAGGGCCCCAGCTCAGCGTCTCCCCAAGTGGTGCATGAGCTCAGCCAAAGGGACTCTGGCTCCCTCCCAGTGCCTGGAAGGGAGGCCTTTTTCTTGAAGTGGGGAGTTAAGCTGTGTGGATCCCAGAGGGAGCCTGGCTAAAGGAAGGCTCTGCTTCCTGTCCTCCCCAGGGCTTGTTCCGCATTGCTGCCGGGGCCTCCAAGCTGAAGAAGCTGAAGGCGGCACTGGACTGCTCCTCCTCGCACCTGGATGAGTTTTATTCAGACCCCCACGCCGTGGCCGGTAAGTGGACCCACAAACAAGGAGGCGGGCCTCTCCTCCATGGCTCTGCACCGGGTTTGGAAGGACTCGGAATGGACTGGGGAGAGTGGGAGTGGGAGAGGGGCCACTGGTGGCTTTTGTGGTGGCTTCAGAATTGGTTGCAACTGAGGTCCTCCCCATCGGTTGCTTTTCTCCATTAGTTTCTGCCCCACTTGCTGAGTTTGTTCCAGGCTACTTCTGCTTCTTCCCCCAAAAATCAGATTAGCATTCTAGGGGTCTCCTTGGCTCTGTTATACTATTAAATGTATTAAATATGTGGCCTGAAATCTGTGACTCTGGGTGGGGGGGCAGTGATCCTAGGCAGCCCTTGCAAAGTTGCTGAAATGTGGCTGGCTCACAATTGGCAGTTTCCCTTCTGGCTGGCCCAGCTCTGCCATGCTGACGGGGCTTCTGGTTACAAAACCTTCAAAGCCAGGTTGACGTCTCCCTTTTAACCATGTAGATATTTATTTGGTCTCAAACGTCTGCGCCCACCTTGAACTGCTGGGCCCTCGTGAAAAGGCAGCTGGCCTGAAAAAAAATCAACATTTACAAAATAATCATAGAATAATAGAATTGGAAGGGACCTTCCAGCCCAACCCCTCTGCTCAACCAGGAGATCACATACCATTCCAGATAAATGGCTATCAAATCTCTTCTTAAAAATTCCTAGTGATGGAGCAGCTTCTGGAAACAAGTAGTTCCACTGGTTAATTGTTCTCATTGTCAGAGAATGCCTTTCATTCTCTTGGATCTCTCTTGGATAAGTTTCCATCTGTTACCTCTTGTCCTGCTTTCAGGTGCTTTGGTTGAATAGGTTCACTTTGACAGCCCTTCAAATTTTGGAACACTATCAGATCCCTCCTAGTCCTCCTCTTTGTTAGACTAGATATTCCTGCAATCATTCTGCATATGTTTTAGCCTAACGATTAGTCCCCTAATCGTGCCTTTCTCTGCACTCTTTTCTAGAGTCTCAACATCTTTTTTACATCATGATGACCAAATCCTGACACACTATGCCAGAGGTTCCCAAACTTGGCAGCTTTAAGACTTGTGGACTTCAATTCCCAGAATTCTCC
>JANHFP010004818.1:2338-14506 GCA_032468135.1 Calamaria suluensis
TTGATATTTTAATAAATGTATTCTCAATTGTTAAGCTGTCTGATTCAATCAAAGAAAGCAAATTATTGATGCAGAACAGCTCCTCTGCAAATCCAGAGTACGTTTCAGGTAACTTTTATTTGGGCCTGTCCTCAAATCCCATCGCTATCTTTAATAACAAATTCCGACATGGCTAAAAAAAATGCACAGCAAATGAAAGCGCAGCACGTGCCATGATGCTTTAAAAGGCTCCTCCTGCTGACTATTACAAAGCAGCGCAACGTCCAACTTTGTCACGTTTTCTACAGCCGCCGCCGCCTCCTCCTCCCCCCGCCAAGCACAGCACCCGGGCAGTGCTTCGTGACGCGAGACGGGGGAGGGCCCTCCCGAGCTTACGTAAGAAAGAAGCGGTGCATTTTGGGAGTTGTAGGCATGCTTCGACATCGAGGCCGCCCGCGCTGAGATGGCGAGATAGGGAATCATTGTTCCCAGGTCGACAATACAGAGCAGCAGAGGGAAAACGTGGGAGCTGGGCAGCGGGAAAAACCAGCACGGCCTTTTAATTGCGGCTGTTTTGGAGGATTGGTTAGGAAAAGGGGGAGAGAGATACATCAGTTGCTATATATATTTTGTTCTGCTAAAAGGGATTTTAGGCATCCTTCTCCCCCCCCCCCCCCAATAGATTTTCCATAAGATCACGTTTAATTTACTCTGCAGGGTAGATAATTCAGAAAAAAATGTGCATCCGAAAAATAAGCTTCCTGGCGACACTGCATTCCGTTTTACAAATAGGCAGCAATGCAGAATCAGTAACGCAGCCTAAAGTTAGGTGGAAGGAAGCCCCTGATGTACTCTGCATTTAGGATTTTTTTTTACTCAACAGTGAGTAAAGCGGCGGATTGAAGAATACACCGGGGTTTTAAAGCTATATATTCTGTTCAAAGGATTACAAAATTAAGTTCTTCCCTGACTTAAATTTAAGGCGAGATAAAAGTTCCTAGCTAGAAATCCATGCGTATTTGAGAATTATTTGATGATGCTGAAGAGGTTTTGTCATCTGTAATAATATAATTTGTGTTAAAGCTTCTGATGTGAAGTCTGGTGGGAAACATGAATATTTGGCCTTTACTTATCCGTTGTTGTCCAAATATAAATTGGGCTTCAAATTCTATTTAAATTCAAATTTCCCAGCCTTTCAATTCTCATACTTTTCAACTAGATGTTCAGGTTGAAGGACAAAACTTTGGTGGGCCCCATATTAAGAAAAGCTACTTGTTGAGGATAACTCTGGAAATAATCATGTCTCTCATACTGTGGATAGTACACATAGTCCTCACGTTACGACCACAATTGAGCCCAAAGTTTCTGTTGCTAAATGAGACATTTAAGCGAATTTTACCCCATTTTAAAACCTTTCTTGCCATAGTAAGTTAAGTGAATCATTGCAGTTGTTAAGTGAATCTGGCTCCCCCATTAAGTTTGCTTGTCAGAAAGTCGCAAAAGGGGATCACATGACCCCAGGACACTGCAACCGTCATAAATATGAGTCAGCTACCAAGCATCTGAATTTTGATCATGGGGATGCTGCAATGGTCCTAAGTCATTTTTCCATTTGTTCTACGTTGAGGACTACCTGTAATGCAAAACTACTCAGAAAGGAGCATTAAAATTTACCTGAGACATTTTTCTAAACAAACATAAAACTGCAACTTTAACCTGCAATTCTAAATGATACAAGAATGTACATCCCGGCAAGGTATTCTGAAAGTAATCATTTCCATTGGGAGGAAACTGAAAAGCAACCTGTATTCTCTTCTGTTTAGATGGTTACTGTTTTCTGAATAAACTATCCAGACCTGAGATTGGAATTCTTATCAAAATGTTTTCTGGTTCATCTTCATCTGCCCCAGCAAAAAACACTTCTTCTGTTGCATTTGATATCCACAATATCTGCCGTCTACTGACTAGAAGATCACAGGGATTTTATACCAAAGATGCTGGAACAGTTTATAGGAAAAACATGAGTCTCTTGAGGAAGCTAATATGCCAGGTAATAGCTGTGAGAATTCTTCATATGCAGTACATCTGATAGCTCAATCTATACCAGGTTTATTGACAACTTCTGCATAGAAACCTAGAATGAATTTCAAATGTAGATCATAAATTTGAGATTAACCATGGATTTAATGCTGTTTCCTACATTTGCATGTTTACTAAAAATAGAAGCATGAAGTGGTTCTAAAGGAAATATTTTTCAATGATTATTAATGCAATCAAGACTACAGAGTACTTGGTACTAAAAATTCCAGACAAGTCTCTCACAGTGCATTGCATTCCTATATATAGCTACTTAGAAATAAGCCTTGTAGAATTAGATGAGATTTATTTTTCGATAGATGGCAGCTTTATTGACTCTTCTGGGGCTTTCAAAGGTTGCTGCAGTTCAGTCCTATACAGTACATCTTTATTCAGAAATGAACCCTACTTTGGTCAATCTAGTTACTTCTACTTAATCATACATAGGATTGAAGCTAATGTTATATACCGCTATGAGTCCCTGGAAAGGCACATTGTTAGATATATTATTTATATGAAATGTGGTTATAGCATAAAGAAATTGCAAAATCAATTAAGACTGTATAGTTGCACTTTATTTTTCAAGTTGGAAAATGGGTATATTATCTTCCATCTTTGACGTGGTGTAGAAATGCTAGTTTATTTTTGTCATAATTAAGATATGCTTTAATACAGTGGTTACCAACTGGTGGTCCATGGACCACTGGTGGTCCCTGAGAAAATTTTGGTGGTCCGCAGAAAAAATATTTGCATTTTTAATATTACACTAAATCAGGGGTCCTCACCCTTTGGCTGCTTAGCTCCATCAACTACTTCCTGTTGGGGCCCTAGGGAGCCCGGGCAGGCAGGCGAGGAGTGGCTGGGAGAGGAGGAGTGAGTAGAGATTGGCGAGGCACCCCTTGACATGAGTGACATCGAGTTGGCCACGCCCACCCAGTCACATGATAACCTAGCCACGCCCACCCAACTGGTCATTATGCAGATCATATTAGTGGTCCATGGAATTAAAATTAGGAATTTAGTGGTCCTTGAGGTCCAAAAGGTTGGTGACCCCTGCTCTGGAGAGCACCAGTTTGGTTGAAAAATACTGTACTTAGAACCAAGGTACCCCGAGATGTGGTAATAGCTGCAAGCTAAGATGACTTTGGTATCATGCTAGCCAGTGATGGGTTGCTCCTGGTTCGGCCCGGTAGTAAAACTGATGGGAAGCTCCGCCAACCCACCCGGAAGTCATCATAGACGATATGGGCAGAAGTGTGCGGGGGCATGTGCTCCCGTTGCAAACTGGTAGTAAAGGTAAGTGGAACCCACCCCTGATGCTAGCTTACAGTCATGTTTTTGTGTATATTTACAAACTCTATTTCTGTATTCAAGAAACATTTCTAGAAGTAAATACTTGGATTATGTACCTAACTTTCGTCACTGTGCGCCTGGCCTTGAACGCCTGGAGGAGATGCTAATTCTCCTCGAGTGAATAAATCTACTATTCTGTCTAAGACATTGGGATGCTAAGGCAGTTGCCCAATCAATAATACAATCAGTCCTGTAATGCAGAAAGCCAGGCCAAGGTTTTTGAGATTCAAGCACAGTGAGGCACCAAATTAAGATAGACTCTAAAGTCTGCTTCAAGAACAATAAGGCAACTCAACACAATCCAACACAGGTTCTAGAATTTTGTTTTAGGGACTTCCTGTGCAGAATTGAGAATTTATAAGGTTAAATATCTTGGTAAGCGATTATTAACCCCTGTCCTAATTGCCAGCCACTAAATTTTTCAAAAATAAATTCGTCTTCACAAATAGGGTTGCATTGGCAAGAAAATTTGTTCTTTAGGCATCTAATTTTTTATGCAAATGTTGCATTCCTTAAACTCACTCATGTGACTCTGATCACTATTGTTGAGCTTGGTTTCTGCCTTTATTCTTAAGATTAGTAATTCCTGTGGACCATTAGTTGGGTTAAAACAGAATCTAGTGCATTTACTCACTTTCCAAATAGAATTTGAATTAGAGAGTTCCATAATTTGGGGAGGACAGAGAACGAGGTGGTTCGATGGAGTCACTGGAGCAGTGGGCATGAGCTTGGGTGGACTCCAGAGGATGGTGGAGGATAGGAGGGCCTGGAGGAACGTTGTCCATGGGGTCATGATGGGTCGGACACAACTTCGCAACTAACAACAACAGCAATAATTTGGGGGCTGTTTCAGAGAAGAAATATTCTTGTGGTTTCCCGTCAAAAGAACAATAAAAGATGGCAGCATAGAAATCAAGAAGTGCAAGATTGAGTATGAATGCAAGTAGAAGCATGAAGAGGTTAGCTTTTTACCCGGGTCTCAAACCATTTATACAAAACAATCATTTTAAATTATGTCAGAAGATTAATCAAACCTGCCAACTTACGAATCTATACATGTAACACTTGGAATCGATGGCACTCCCATGTATACAATCCAAAGTATGGATCTGGTATATAGATGACACCTTTGTCATAATAAAAAAGGGACCAACTAGAGAACACACATAAAACTATCAACAACATCTTCAAAGGATTCAAATTCACAAACAAAAAAGAAAACAGCAACACACTATCCTTCCTGGATATCCTCATCAGTAGAGACAGTGATAGCAACTAAAGACACAAGTATATTGAAAAACCACCCACACCAACCAAACATTCCACTATCAAAGCAACAATCTAACTTCCCACAAGAGAAGCTGTGTAAGGACACTGTTTAGATGAGCCCAAGCATACTACAGCAATCCTGAACACCAGAAGAATGAAACAGATTATCTATACAACATCTTCCAACAAAATGGATGCAACCACATCAAAAGTGCCTAGCCATCCAACTGAATATAGCACAACCAACACAAGCTGTGAAATGATAACGCACCATACATTAAAACATCTGAGAAACTACCAACAGACTATTACAACCACATGGCATCAGCATATCACACAAACCAACCAAAGCCCTCTAAAACATTCTAAGTAAACCAAAAGATCCAGTAGCCCCTGAAGAAAAACTGGGAGTCATCTACAACATACAGAGTAAGTACTGCAACAGCCCTTATGTAGTACATAGGGCGTAGGCAGAAGACTTGCGGAATGCATCAATGAACACCAACAAGCAATCAGAAGACATGATGCAAACCTGCTTAAAATCACAACACATCGACATACTTAACCATAGTTTGACCATCCTAAAAAGGTAAAGGTTTCCCTCGCAGATATGTGCTAGTCGTTTCTGAGTCTAGGGGGTGGTACTCATCTCTGTTTCAAAGCCGAACAGCCAGCGCTGTCCAAAGACATCTCTGTGGTCATGTGGCCAGCATGACTAAATATGAATAAATGCCAAAGGCACACGGAACACTGTTTGTCCATCCTAGACCAAGCCAAATCCAAAAACGCTAGAGAATTTTTGGAAGCCTGGCACTCTGACAAATCATCCACCAACAGGCACACAGACATAAACAACATCTACAAACTATTCAAAAGAGACAATAAACCAAAAAAGGAACAAAAAAAAAATCAAAACACCAGCAATCAATACCCAGATGAGCAAAAATCAACACCAAAAGTAATGTTAGACTAACAATCAAGAAGCAAACAATACCCCAATCAAGAAACTTTAAAAGCTAATAGAAAACAGCCCAACCAAAGAATCACCAAGATCACTCCCACCAACACTGGTGGGGCAAGCCACTAGAACCGTGATGGCCCAGCTATGGCATGCATGCCACAGGTGGCACACGGAGCCATGTTGGTGGGCACGTGAGCACAGGGATAAAGTAATTGGTGGAGTGCATAGAATTATGGGTGTGGGCACGCAGGTGACTCCCCCCTGCCACCTTCCCCCCGCTTTTGGCACTCGATGGCAAAAAGGTTAACCATCACTGCACTAGAATATAAAATGAGAGCAAATCCCACACCCTGTTAGCACTGATGATGTTACCCAGTTTGGGTAATGAAATGTCTACAAGAAAACAATCAAGTTCAGACAGCATCAAGGACTCCTCGATTCAACCCTGAGCGACAAATATTCTCTTCTAACCCACATATCATGGGGATGTTCTGCTCAACAAGAGAATGTCTTGTGTGAGAACCATTTGTATATTGATAAAGCCAATTCCATACCCTCTCACTGTGTAAATGTTCATGTAAATATTGGCATGGGGAACAAAAGAGAATCATAAAGATCTATATAAGACTGATGTCATAGATGTGCTATTTAATCCCTCTGATTTCAAGAGGTCTTCTCTGCAACCAATTTTGGCTGGGTTATACTCAAACTCATAAAGGTTCATCGCAGCTAGGAGAATTGTACCTCCTTCATCAGAACAACAAGAACAGTTTTTCCCAAACACCATCACACTGCTAAACAAATAATTCCCTCAACACTGTCGAAGTATTTACTTTAAGTCTGCACTACAATTAATCTTCTCATTGTTCCCATCACATGTCTCCTTCCACTTATGACTGTATGACTGTAACTTTGTTACTTGTGTCCTTATGATTTATATTGACTGTTTCCTAATATGATTTGATTGCTTATCTGTAGCCTATGACTATCATTAAGTGTTGTACCTTATGGTTCTTTATGATCATATCTTTTCTTTTATGCACACTGAGAGCATACGCACCAAGACAAATTCTTTGTGTGTCCAATCACACTTGGCCAATAAAAATTCTCTTCTCTTCTCTTCTCTTCTCTTCTCTTCTCTTCTCTTCTCTTCTATTCTATTCTATTCTATTCTATTCTATTCTATTCTGTGTCACTGCTCCTTGTCATTCTCCAATATCTTGTGTAAGGTAAAGGCCAGCTGCAGATATCCCTTGTAATTATTCATTTTAGGCTGAGTGGTATCAAGTGACTTTACTGACAGCCTCCAAGCTACTGACCTTAATGTATTTTTTAAAGTTTATCGGATATTCAACCTCAGCTAACCCATGGAAGGATCTAGAATAATAATTTCCATAATCCCCAATTCATTATCTTAAGAGGGAATGCATTGTTTTCTTAATTAAGTCTATGCACATGCTCTAAATCTTCCCATGCAAATATACTTCTGCGCAAACTAATTAAAGAGAAAATACAGCCATAAGGACTCAAGCTGTCTTTTATTCAAGCTCTTTAAACAGTTAGAAATCTCTTCCTCCTGTTCTTACCTTGTTAGGTAGAGCTTCGAAGCTACAAAGATGCACTTGTATTAAGAGCTGTTCCCACAGAAGGGAAGAGTTTCATATCTACCGCACAATGTGACTTACTATATACATAATTGTTGTTGCAGAGGTAATAAATATGAGGCACTTTGTTCAACACTCTAAAGCAATATGTGAATTACCTGGTTATAGATGCTACATCAGCATATCATTGTATTTAAAATGTGCTGCTTCTTAAACATATTCATTGAAGTATTGGAATAATTCAGGGATGAAGAATTAGAAGCCTGGAAGTTGAAGACCTTCTTTGATTCAAACTCTGGCATTTCTAGGAAACACTGTCTGGAACAGCCTGAAAATTCTTTGAAAATGTCATTGAAGCATATCTGGTGATTGTAGGTACCTAGCAGGACTGATTTTGGACACCCAAGATGCAGCCAGGAGAAAGGTTTTGCTTTGATTTTCAGCTAGTAGGATCATTGATTCTCTCTTAGCTTGGCTGTTTTTTGCAGACATTTCATTACCTAACTAGGTAACACCATCAATGCTAGAAGGTAGTAGGATTTGCTATCTGTTTATATATAAGTGGCAAGAAAACTATCGAGCTCAGAGAGCACCAAGGAGATCACAGTTGAACCAAGAGCTACAACTATTTTATTTAACTAATCCAGGTTAAGTACAACTCTTTCTCTGGGTAAGTTGCTTATCTGACTTCTTTCCAAGAAGATTCACTGCCTTGGGATTATCTCTCAAAATATGGGCTAATGAACTAGAGAGAGAACACTAATATTAGCTGCAATGATTTCTGTAATGTTGCAGGTACAATGCCTGTTTTCTAAGATCAAAGAAGTGGCTAGCCGGTAACAGTGATCTTCTATTACACACAGGATCTCATCTGACAAACTTAACATCTGACATGGTATTTGCTTGCAGAGACAAATGAAGCAGGGATGGGTTGCTTCTGGTTTGGTCTGGTTTTTGCAAACCGGTAGTAAAACCGATGGGGAGGCTCCACCCACCCACCTGGAGGTCATCATAGATAGACTATCTGCAAACATCTGCTCCTGATGTGAACCGGTAGTAAAGGTAAGTCGAACCCACCCCTGAAATGAAGTGCCATTGAATATGTTCCAAGGGTGTTCATGGGGTGGGTATGTTGAAAAATTAAAGATGGTGGCCAGGACTGTATGGTTGAAGCCCCAGCCCTTTTTACCTGCTTTATCATGCATTCAAGACTGCCATCTTAACTTTTTTTAAAAAAATTCTCCCATGGACACCTTGGAACTATCTCACTTTCCTTAAGTTGATAAAAAAAACTTTTACTAGCAAACAATATTTATTTATTTATTTATTTATTATTTCAATTTATATACCGCCCCATCTCCGAAGACTCGAGGCGATTGACAGCAAATTAAAACACACACTAAACAATTTAAAATAATTAAATTGAGCTGTCTTCTAACTAAAACCAATTAAAATACAATTAATACATTATTAATACATTACAATTAATTAATTGTAATTAGTACATTACAATTAATACATTATTGCATCAAGAAAAAAACCCTGATTATTGTCATTATTTTTTAATAATGATACTGAAGTACCTGCATTTTACAGGAATTCAGTTTTTAATTTCCAGGTAACTTTCACCTAACAGAAGATACTTTTTTTTCAGCCCAACTTCTCACACAGGGCGGGGTTCTTTTTGGGGTGTGTGTGTGTGAATTTTTACCGGCACAACGATCCTGCAATGCAGGCCAGGTTAAGTGGAAGCTACGGGTTCGAAGATCCCCAAGGACGGCAGAGAGAGGACTAGAATAGGGGCCACTCACCCCAATCCAGGGCTTTAATCGCTACATCGCAGTGGCCATATCTTAAGAGTTCGCGGAAGCAGGGGTGGGGATAATGGGATATGTAGTCCAAACACAGGCAGGATCTGGATAGGGAAAGTTGACAAGAAATTATTAGAAATCCCGTATCCTGATGACAGGTAGTCCCTCGAGTTACCACTATAATGGTAAAGCTAATTTCCGTGGCTAAAGCAAAGCCGATCGTGACTCCTTCCTGATTTTATGACCGTTTTTGCCCCGGTTGTTAAGTGAATCACATGTTCATCGGGCGAATCTGGCTTCCTTCGTCGACTCTGCTTATCGGAAGCCAGTTGGGAAAGTCACGAAAGGCGATCATGTGATGGCGGGATGCTGCAACCATCCTAAATACATGCCTGTGTTTTAATCTTTGATACAACGACAGTCATAAGTGCGAGGACCAAATTAAGTCATTTTTTTAAGTAACACCACAGCTTTGAAGAGTCGCTAAATGAATGGATCCAATAGAGGAGAATATTTGCAGTTCCAGCCTGAAATGAAAGGTAGTCCTCAAACCTACGACCACAGCTGAGCCCAAAATTTACGTTGCTAAGTGAGAAGTTTGTTAAGTGAGTCCCAGTTTTACAACTTTTCTTGCCACCTTGAAGCGAATCCCTGCAGTTGTTAAGTTAGTAATCCGGTTGTTAAGCGGGGCTGGCTTCCCCATGGACTTCGCTCGGAAGATGGTCGCAAAAAGAGGATCGCGCCACACCTCCCCAACCAGCGGGACGCCACGACTGTCATAAATGTGAGTCACTTGTCAAGCATCTGAATGTAAATCACGCGACCTGGGGAGCTACTACTACAACAAACATAACTCTGAAAAAGTGGCCACAAGGCACACACCCCCCCAATAAAAAAGTGAAAAAAAACCCAAACAAAATAAAATAAAATAAAAGTAAAACTAAAAATGAATAAGATAAAAATAATTAAATGAAAAAATGGCGTACAAAGAACCAAGGTCTCCATTAGAATATCCCAGATGGAATCTTCAGATCAAGAATCCAAAATCAAGCTATTTTTTCCCCTGGATGGGAGACCACCAGGAGATCCTCCGAGCTCAGAAAATGGGAAAACACAAATCCAAGCATCTTGAGGGGCAGTTTGGGCCAAAGTTGGGCAGAGTCTGAAGTTCTTTTTTCCCCACCCCCCAAAAAATGGGAAAAGAAACTCCTCTCTTGTTGCTGCCGGTGGAACTCCCTGCCACTTGATACTAACTAGGGCAGAACCGGCCGGCCCGTCTCCCTGGCGACGCGGAGGGGGCGGGGCCCGGCTGCCACTCACCCAGGAGGCGGGTCACCCCGAGGGTGAGCTTCTCCAGGTAGGGCTTCATGCCTTGCAGACCCCGGTCCTCCATCTCCCCTCAGCCGCAAAGCCAACCGGAGGAAAGTCTTTTGTCCCCTTTCGCCACCCTTACCCTCCCCCCCGTGAGGCATCACATCCGACCCGTCCGTTGACTCGCGGCGCTTGACGGGAGCCGTAGTCCCAACTCGGGTACCGCTTCCCTGAGAGAGAAGGGAAGTTAGAGCGTAACAAGAACTACACCTCCCACAAACCCTCGCGGTGGGTTTTTTTTTTCCTTCTTCCCCTGGAGGACAGCAATTGGCTGCCGGCGTTGCCGGGGCCGTATCTGGGCAAAGCTTGAGCCGGCTGGCCAATGAGGAGCGAGGACGGGCGCGCGGGGCGGGGTGGGGCGGAGGGACGCTGGGAGTGGCGGTTGTTTCAAGATGGCGGATGTGGCCGCGGGGCTGAAGCCGGAAGGAGCCGCTTACTGGAGCCGGGACCGTATCCTTTATCCGGGTGAGGGGAGGCGGCTGGCAGGGAGGGGGCTCGGCGGGCTCGCCCTGAGCGGGAGGAGGCCGCGGCCTGGCAAGCGGGGGCGCCGCGAGGACCTGTGACTGGGTAGCCTCTGAGCATGTACAGAGTGCCGCCTCTGGTTTCGGTCCCTCCCTTCAGTGTAGGGAGTTTTTCTCGCCTATTGTTGGCCTTTTTTTTTTGTGTGTGTGTAGCCCCGGAAAGATAAAAGCGGTCTTTTTAATCAGCCTGGTTGGTCTATGGGACTACAACACCCATGCCCCTCAGGCTGCGCTGCCTGTCGTGGGGGACTTCAGTTCCCATCCTCCTCAGCCAAGCAAACCCCCCCACCCCCACAGTGCCTTTTCAATGGGCCTCGGGTTGGGGGGTGGTGGTGGTAAGGAATGGGAGTGGAGGGAATTCGTGGCCAGCCGTTGGAGGATGGGCTTTGTAGTCCACGATGAAGCATGACCCCTGCACAAAGGCTTGAATTAGAATTGGTTCCTGGCGGGGGGGGGAGAATTGCTGGATGGAGTGGCTTTGAATACCCATATTTATTATTTATTACATTTATGCAGGTAGTCCTCAATTTGTGGCCACAACCGAGCCCAAAATTTCTGTTGTTAAGTGAGACAGTTAAGTGAACTTTGCCCCGCTTTACGACCTTTCTTGCCAGTGTCGTTAAATGAATCGCAGTTGCCCAGTTAGTCAGAGAATTGTTAAGTGAATCCAGTCTACGCTTTATGACCTTGCTTGCCACTGTCGTTAAGTGAATCACAGTTGCCCAGTTAGTCAGGCAATTGTTAAGTGAATCCAGTCTACACTTTACGACCTTTCATGCCACTGTCGTTAAGTGAATCACAGTTGCCCAGTTAGTCAGGCAATTGTTAAGTGAATCCAGTCTACGCTTTATGACCTTTATTGCCAGTGTCGTTAAGTGAATCGCAGTTGCTCAGTTAGTCACACAGTTCTTAAATGAATCTGGTCTTCCCCCTTGGCTTTGTCGGAAGGTCGCAAAATGGGATCACGTGACCCCAAGACACTGTGACCGTCATAAACATGAGTCAGTTGCCAAGTGGCTGAATATGAATCATGTTACCATGGGGATGCTGCAGCGGTCATAAGTGTGAAAAATGGTCATAAATTGATTTTTCAATGATGTAACTTTGAACGGTCATTAAATGAACTTTTGTAAGTGAAGGACTGCCTGTATGCTGCTGATCTCATTAATCAAGATCTAGACCAGAGGTCTCCAACCTTGGCAACTTTAAGACTTGCGGACTTC
>JANHFP010004820.1:0-10406 GCA_032468135.1 Calamaria suluensis
TCATGTGGCCAGCATGACTAAATGCCAAAGGTGCATGGAACACTGTTATCTTCCCACCAAAGGTGGTCCCTATTTTTTCTACTTGCATTTTTCCATCCTTTCGAAACTGCTAGGTTGGCAGAAGCTGGGACAAGTAACAGGAGCTCACCCCATTACACAACACTAGGGATTTGAACTTTACAGCCTCTTTTAGGAGGGAAAAAGTGAGTTATGCTGCAAAAAATACAATACCTCATTTTCTTTTGTAGGATTTAACTTGTGGGGCTATTACAATCTATAAAAACATTTCTTTTAGTCAGTACTTTATAGATGTAGAACTCTCCAGGTTGTTTCTTAAATTAAAGTTACCCTTTAATTATCAGTAGTGTTGCTGCCTATAAAAATATAGTCATCCCCTTCATGAGAGGCCTAAATCTGGTGTGATATAATTTTGCTGAATTACATTAGGCTACCTGAGTTAAATGATAAGCATGGGTACTGAATTGTTTGTTCAAGTTAAATAAATACTTTGTTAGTAAGAAAATAATTTATTTTCAAAATGTAGTTCAAGTGCATTTGAAGTAAATAAATTGGCATAAATGTTGCTTTGATGTTCAAGTTAAAGGTAAAGATTTCTTAAACATGATTGATGGAAAAATACTTGCCCTTTTTTTCACTGTGACTTTTGCTTCATAGTTGCTTTTTTTAAAAATAAACTTTATTATTTTAAAAATGTAAAAACATTCCAATATATAAATACATTAATTTCATATATACAAGTACATCCATACAATGATTCATTGTCCGTTAACAGTATGTCCGTTTTCCCTTTATCTTTTTTAAAATGTTTTTTTTAATGTAGTTATTTTTTAAAAGATATTGCTCCTTATTATTTACATGAGTTTTTTGTGGAGATTTTTTTTCTTCAGAAGACCCTAAAATGATGCCCTTGTACCATAAATTAGATCATAAACTAGAGCTCTGATGCTTTCGAGTCAACAGGAGATATTCAGAGAGTCATGCATTGAACTTCAATCTGTGCAGATACTTGTTGCAGCTCTCTCCTTTTATATATATTTAAATTCTTGGTCTGGACGTGATTGTGTCTGCACAAGTTACCCCAAATATTGGCACGTTTTGCATATATAGCCTAAATAAATAGCAAAAGTGAATAGATTGAATTTTGCACATACTCATGGAATAGAGATTGTTAATTCACTAGAGTATTTAAATTGTGAACACCTTCATTGTGCATGAAAATAAGTTTTGCAGTCTTTACAGAATGGATGTGCTGGCTTTAATTTTCTCGTTTCTCCATTCTGCCTTTCTGATAAACGGCCCTTATCTCCTCCCAACATACAACAGAGGCTTTACATTATTTAACAAACAGCAGGCCCTCATTCAAATCCAAATACTTTTGGAGAGAAGGGAACCAAAAAACAACTGTAAAACTTGTGAAGTGTATTTCAGAAGTGATGCAACTTTGGCCCATGGACCTTCTTCTAAGAATGATTTAAACTTCACAAACATTTTTAATAGGAGGAATTCATACAATATATGCTTCGGATAAAATCTGTTCCAAGATCTGAAGTCAGCTTAAAGAAGAAACCGTGAATCCACAGAAAAAAATATGAAAGACAGATGTATATCAATTGGCAGCTGATTGTTTGTAGGAAATATGGGCTGCCAATCTTTTTTTTTTTTTTGGCAGTCTGATGAATGCCCTAAGCTTTCTATGGAAACATTTGGTAGCAGATTTCCCATTTCCAGTGATTTCAAGGTGAAAAGTCTAATATTTGAAGGATAAAGAATTTTCTCTTCTGCTTGTTCCTTATAACCTTCAAAATCTTTCCTGGATCATCTTCCAACTGTTCAGATCAGATGTGGCGGAAGCAAGTTATAAGTCAGAATTTGATTGGATGGATTGAAAATCCTGCTATAGATCATAGGATATGTTCAGATCTGCTAAATATGTTGTGCTGAGCTAGATAAAACCTTTTGCACATATTAAAACATCAAGCAAATCTGTAATTCTGTTTTCCAGGACTTAACCAATTCTCCAACTACTAGGCAGAAAGAAATACTCTGTGGGTTATTTGCTGTGGCTACAAATCAAGGCTAGATTAACTGCTTTGCCTTCCACATATGGAAACAGAATAGGATTCTAGCACATAGCTAAGAAAATAATAGGATAGCTGCAAGCAACCGCCAGCTTCAGAGACAATATATGACAGAATATCAATTTTTTGGGATCAATACTGAGTGGCCTATTGCCTGTACGTCTTGCTGTGGGACTTCCGAAAATCATCTAAATTATCTAAGTGGAAAATCAGATAGTGAACAAAAGGACTGTTAATCTGATCTTCATAAAAAAAACCCTCAGAATTAATACACAGTGAGATACTCAATGTGTTGTAAATAGCTAATAATTTTCTCCTCCTCCTCCTAGACCCGTGATGGTGAACCTATGGCATGGGTGCCACAGGTGGCACGCATAGCCATATCAGTGGGCATGTGAGCATTGTCCTAGTTCAGTTCTGAGGTGCATGCGGGTGCTGGCCAGCTGATTTTCGGGCCTTCCGGGCCCACCAGAAGTCTGGAAAGAGGCTGTTTCCAGCCTCTGGAGGGCCTGGGGGGTGGGGAAGACCTGTTTTTCACTCTTCCCAGGCTCCAGAGCCTTTCTAGGGAGGGTGGGGCAAATTGAATTATGGGTGTCGGCACGCAGATGTACAACCTGCCCAGGCACCCCCCACTTTTTGTACGTGATGGCAAAAAAGTTAGTCATCTCTGTCCTAGATAATATTTACTGGAGCAAGTATGAACCAGCATTAATAAAAATGTAATTGAATATCAAAATCCCACATGCAAAAATTCTAATGGAAGCCGATTATTTGGACCTAGGTATCTTTGGAATAACGCTATAGTACCATAAAAATAAGAAAGGATTTGTTAAATTGGAACATCAAGCAATATTTCAAAGAATATGTAGCAGCTAATTACAGTATTAATTTCTTTGAACATTAGAATGATAATGTTTGAAAAGCTATATGGCAGGACTGTCCAACTTGTGGGATGTGGGCTGATTGCATCATGTGCAAGAGGAAAATATTTATTATTACATTTATATGCCGCTCCTGTAGCTGACCAAAAATATAAAGGTTTATCATATAATGAAGCAGGATAACATTTTAAACTGTAAATTAAATCAAGAGATGTACAGTACAGATTTGGTAAATAATAGGAAAGAAATAAAACAAAGTTTATGTTAAAAGAGGGCAGAGTGGAGTGGGAATCTGCAGATAAATCTTTTAAAAACATATTAATAACTTGGTATTTTTTTTCAAAAGAGGAAACATTAAATTAAAAATTATTTGAAGGAAATTGACTTATATGCTAACCATTAAACAAAATTAGAAGGTGAAATTATCAAGCAGGCTTAAAGCTTTATAATGAAAGGGTTACAGTTGATATCATGTGTTAGATTTGAGGAAGAATTGAGACAGAGACGGTATGCCAACAACAACACCTCTTTATTCACTCACAGTGAACACTGGCTCCGGGAAGCCTGACAGCTTCCTTTTATAGGGAACTGTCAGCACCCAGGGACCAATCAGAGAGAATGTGAATTTCCCTCCAGAATGGAGAACCTAAGTGTAGACTTGGTTATTAAAATATAACATCATGGTTTTACTGTTTCTTCACATTACCTACAATTGTATACATCATCTGTATATTTTATTTTAAAAAAGAAGAGAAGACTGCAGTGCAATCCTGTGTGTGTCTACAGGGCAATCCAATGCATGCCTAATCAGAAACAGTCCTTACTGAGTTAAGATATTTATTTTTAAGCAAGTATAACCAGAGTTCAGAGTTAAAATCTAAAATTATTTTTATTACATAAATAAAGGCATGTATTCAAAAAAGCAAAGTTATATCTTTGAAGCAGTTTCATTTTCAATAAACATATTTTTAAACTAGAGAGAATGATTTTGAGGGTTTTTTCCCTTGCTTGATATAACATAATAATATAACAAACAGAGTTGGAAGGGACTTTGGAGGTCTTCTAGTCCAACCTCCTGCCCAGGCAGGAAAACCTACACCTCTTTAGACAAATGGTTATCCAATACCTTCTTAAAAACTTCAAGTGTTAGAGCATTCACAACTTCTGGAGGCAAGTTGTTCCACTGTCAGGAATTTTCTCCTTAGTTCTTAGTTCTGCTTCTCTCCTTGATTAGTTTCCACCCATTGCTTCTTGTCCTACCCCCTTAAGCTTAAATTTAATGAAAATGCCATTGAAGTGACAAACAGGAAAATGTGTAGTAGTTGCTAATGATGGAACATGCATAATAAATAGTAGGTTTTACAAACAGTTAATGTGATTGAAAACTTTTCCTCTATGTTGTACTTAATTCCTGAAATCAGGGTGAAATGCTACCGGTTCAGACCAGTTCGGTAGAACCGATAGCGGAGATTGCAGCAGGTTCGCAGAACCGGTAGTGACTGCTGGCTGGCCATGTCCCAAACTGATCCATGGCCCTGCCATGCTTGCCTGCCTTCCGCACTGCCTTTTTCTGAAGCATTCCCCTCCCCTCTTTGGATCGCCCTGCAAGGGAGGTCTGTCTTTGAAGAAACCAGGTGGGTGGTTTGTACAGAGGATTACTGGGGGGTGGATGCACAGCCCTCCAGGCTGGAGAGTGGGGCAAGAGAATGTTCCGAAATTAGCTTGGGCAGAATGAGTGAGTGACATGCATGATGTCAACTTGGCCACGCCCACAGAACCAGTGGCAACAATTTTTAGATTTCATCCCTGCCTGAAATCTTCAGTGGGGACATGATTGGAATAAAATGTTTTTACAAAATGTAGCCACAGGAAGGAAGGAATGGCATGCAAGAAGATTATCCATGCTTTCATAGCATAAGATGCACTTTCCCTCTAAAAGTGGGTGAAAATTGTGGTGCGTCTTATACACTGAATGTTGCCGAAGTCCCGCCCACCTTCCAGTCCCCATCCTTCGGACATTTTTAGCCTCTGCTGATTTTAGACTATTCTAGGCTGTGGGGATTGCCATAGCATATTGCTGCCAATCATGTTTATGTCTATGCATCATGTTTTTGGCCTCCACATGGCCTGTTTCTGGTCTCCATGCATAGCATTTTTTTGCCAGTTCCAGGTGGTGGGGATTGGCGGTGGCAGCAGAGGTGATCCCTACTGCCTGGAACCGGCTGAAAATGCAACATGCAAAGGTGGCGATCCGCAGTGATGTGCTATGGTGATCCCTGCAGCCTGGAATGAGTCTAAAACAGAGTTTGTGAATGCAAAAACTGCAATGTGTAGGCAGCGATGGGCTCTGGTGATCCCTGCAGCTGGAACAGCTGATTGGCAGTATTCCAGGAGACTGATCCAACTGCCAATCAGCTGTTCATGCAAAATCAGGCTGCAATAATGTGCTGAAGCTGACCAGGCTGTTTGCTGTTTGCTGCAAGGACGCTAGCCAGATGAATACTGATGGATGCTGGTAGGCAGAGGCAGAATTTTTTTTCTTGTTTTCCTCCGCAAAAAATAATGTGCATCATACTACTAGTTGTTTCTTAACACAAAAAGATACTGCAGCATACATAGATTTTGTTGAGAGGAAGAAAGAAATCAACCTCTTTTTGGTCACTGCAGCCATCAGCAAGAAACAAGGAGTCAGGGCATCCCTGTCACAAATCTATTTCCATTCAAATAAAGTAAAATTCAGTATAAAGTGAAGCATATTAAAACTAAACAAATTCTGTCCACACCTTTCAACTGATGCTCAGACTCACTGATTTGAAGGAGTTCTTGGGCCTGTGATGGATAGTCAATAAAAATGTCAAGCCACTGTGAAGGCAGCTAAGGCAAATTCTGTGCTTGGGTCTGTTAGGAAAATGATAATGTATCACATAGCATTATAAGAGCAGAAGAAGTATTGTTGAATCAGATCAAAGGCCCTTCTAATCCAGAATACTATTTTCAGCAGTTCAAGCAGAACCTGAAAGCAGTGTGTTGCATTGACAGCTATTCAGAGGCACATTCTTTCTGACCTGGAAAATTCTAAGTCCCCTTCCCCCCCATGTATTTGTCTCAGGGCTGGCAGCAGTTTGGCAACCAGGAGTGGGTTCCATTTACCTTTACTACTGGTTCTCTTCTCGCGCATGCAAAGCACATGCACATTCACGACCAGCATGCTTGTTTGTGTGCTCCACGCATGCACAGTAGAGCACAGACCAGCACGCTTTGTGCATGTTTGTACCAATTATTTTGATTGTTTTGATTTATTGAAATATCTATTAAATTCTGTAAATCTGTTTTTAAATTTTGTAAACCGCCCCGAGTCCTAGGAGATGGGGCGGTATATAAGTCGAAAAAATAAAATAAAATAATAAATAAAAATAAACATGCTCTCTACACATGCACATTGGGTAACACATGGCAAATGTGCGCTCCATGCATGTGCAGTTGAAAACATTTGATGCGTACATGCACAAAGCATGCTGGTCTGTGCTCTACAGTGCATGCTCACAACAGTTTGGGAGACAGAAGGCATGGCAATGAGCTCTGCCCCACCGATTCAGCTGCCAAAAAAAAAGAAAAGAAAAAACACCTAAAAATTGCATGGGGTCATGTGGGAGGGCCCAGCTTGCAAACGGTAAGAACTGGTCCAGTGATGTTATCCGGTCAGTGCTACTGGATTGTGCAAATCGGTCCAAACCGGGAGCAACCCATCACTGTTGGCAACACAATGTCCATGCCACCCCCCCAACATTACCAGATAGCATCACTGTCCTCCATAACCTGTATTTTTAAAAATATTTACTACTTTAAAAGTAAAGTTGTCCCAAATAACAAGCAAACCTAATGAGATATTTCCTATTTTTATTATTTCTCATTCTTTAAATGTTGTTGTCCGTACAAATCACCTGAAGTTGCATGGTGACATTTTTCTACCATGTGAAATAATTGCTGTCTCATTTGTCTAATGAGCATTGGAAGTTTTGTAGATCATCACATAACTTCTATTAACACATAGCAAAGGTTAACTACACGTTACGTGGAAAAATACTTTCTTTTATTGATCCTTCAATAAAATGCCTTATTTTATTGATTCTCAGTCTCTCACTAGATTCAGGTTTTTTTGTTTTGTTTTCTTAAAAAAAACTAAACTAAACCAAGGGATGGGATGGGATGACAGTTACTTTAAGATAAGGCAGATTTGGGGTTTATAAATTAATGTGCAGTGTTGAAGAATAAACAGGTTTATTCCCTTAATTCATATAATGCTAAAAGCCAGAATAACCTAATAAAAGAAAGCCAATCTTGTCTGATCTTGCCTAAGCTAAAAACCTAAGCAAATCTGGTTAGTACTTGACTGGAGGGTGCTATGGAATAAAAGGCTTTGCACTTATCTGGAAAACAAACATACAAAAATATTTTGGAAGAAGACAATAGCTAACCCTTTCTATTGTCAAGTATACTAGGTACACATGTACATGAAATCATAGCAGTTGAACATGACTTTTGGGAACTAGTTTTAGCAATGGACAAGTAGCACAGCTACATATTTATGATATCTTCCACAGAACCATTCATAAATCACTTTGTCACATGGGGCTTTATTCACACATCATGATCCTTCTATATGCTTTAAGGACAAGTTCTCACATTAGTTGGAATAGGGACAGTTTTTTTAAGCTGATGGTTGCTGTTATGATAAGGGTGAGTAATATTTTAATATATTATTAAATTTAATATAATCTTCCATTTTAAAGGGAAGAAGGAAAAAAGATGTTTGTGAATTTATTCAATGATTGTCTCAGGAAGCACAACATGACTTGTGATAGTGGCAATATCAATTGCAAATGGGATGATGGATGAGCAGGGACTTTTCATAGCCCAACAGGATTATGTTATGTTGTGTTATATCAAAGTTAAGCTTCTACCAACCTGGCACACCTGAACATACCTTGGGAGCATATCTTGTTGGGAACATTAAAATAATGGATTATTGAGATTGTTTATCTATTACATTCTTATTAAACATAATTCATGCATTCTCACCAATTTTTTTTATCAAAGTTAAATTTTGTATGCCTAGATATATTTTTCCAGAAGGCCTAGAAGACTAACTTAATGCTATGTGCAAGTATGTAAGGAAGCTTGAATACAAAAAGAAAAATAGCTTTGGGGAATTTGAACTGAAGAAATATTAAGGCTGCCAGGTGCTGTTTCTTGCCCACAACTTCTTGTTTCACTTCATTCTCCACAATTTTTTTCTCTAATTTAACATGAATGTTTGAAGCAGGAGGAGGAGGAGGAGAAGGGAAAATTAAAACAAATATATTATTGGAGGACTACTCAGAATTGTTCCAACTGTTTGCTTGTGTGCTTTATGTGGCCATTAGTGGATTAAATTACAATGCTATTTGGAGAAAGGATATGACCATGCATACATATGTACATTTTTATTAATCTTTCTATGCAAATTATCTATAGGCCCTCTGGCTTTGATCATTTTTAATGGGGTCCTGCTGTGTGCTTTCTTTATAAAATGGGATATAAGTGGGCTATCCAAGTAACAAGAAATTATGGTACTATTGCTGTTGCAACTGCTTGCATCTTGAAGTATCAGTTAATGTTTGCCAGTAATTTTTAAATAGTATACACAAGTAAAAGGAAATAGCACTTACCTATATGTACTTCATATTTACCTTTGCAGGAAGTCAGGAAGGATTTCTTAATATTTGATAAATCAGCTAATAAATATTAAAATAGGGTGGAAATATTTTTTTTAAAAAAACTTTGAAACATGTTTAATTATGGAAGTATTTTTAAAACAATGTGGGGATTTTGAGAAAGTACTTGTATTTAGCTTTTAGCTTCTTTTGAATATGGCTCTTATAAATATTTTAGAACCCTATAACTGTTCTGCTTGGACCAAGATTGGATATGCTAATAAATGTATATTTACATTGAGGGACAGCACATTATTTGAAAGGAAAAGAGGAAGTAGTCTTCGACATAGAATCATAAGCCAGATAGCCCTTGACATATGATCATATCCAACCCTAAATTTTTGACTTAAGCAAGGTAGTTTTTAAGTGAATTTTGTCCCATTTTGTGCTCTTTTTTGGTCACAGTAGGTTAAGTAAATCTTTTCAGTTGTTAAGTGAATCATGCCTTCGTTAAGTGAATCTGGCTTCCCTCTTTTACTTGTGGAATCCGGCTGAAAAGTTTACAAATGATAACCTTTATATATTTTAAAATTATGTCTCTGTATGTACACAAACATGTCTTCATACACATGTGCACATATGTACCAGGGGTGAAATCCAACAGGTTCTGACAGATTCTGGAGAACCAGTAGTGGAAATTTTGAGTAGTTTGGAGAACTGACAAATACCACCTCCCGCTGGCCCCAGAGTGGGGTGGGAATGGGGATTTTTCAGTATCCTTCCCCTTCCCCACCCACCAAGCTCTGCCCACAGAACTGGTAGTAAAAAAAATAGATTTCACCACTAATATATATAGTTTAATATTTATTTATTTATTATTTATTTATTTAATTTGTCAACAAGTACAAGGAAACAAGTAACAGTATAAACATAGAAATTGGCACAGAAATTGGCACAATTAAAGATATAAATAGGCAAACATAGCCATAAACATATAGGATGATTACAAATGAATGTGAACAGTAGGACAGGAATTGTAGACATGCAGGTGCACTTATGCACACCCACTTAAGGACCTCTTAAAAAGCATGAAAGGTCCACAATAGACAGTTTAAGGGAAAAAGCATGGGGATTAGTGAGACTAACAACAGGATCAGGTAGAGTGTTCCAGACATTTATAACTCTATTGCAGAAGTCATACTTCCTACAGTCTAGATTAGAGCAATGTACATTGTCTTTGAATCTATTGAGAGCCTTTGTGGTGTTGTGGTTGAAATTTACAGGTAGGGCATTTTGGTAAATAATCTCATGAACTAAGCATAGATCAGAACATAGACAGCATAGTTCAAGACTGTCTAGATCTAACATTTCAAGCCTGGTGGTATAGGGAATTTTATTTCAAGCAGAGGATTTGAGTAGTCTTCTAGTAAAATATCTCTGGATGATCTCTGTTGTAGTGATGTCTGAAATACAGTGAGGGTTCTAGACAGATGAACAATATTCCAGTATACGTCTGGCAAAGATTTTATATGCCCTAGTCTGGAGTTTAGCATTACCAGAGAGAAAACTTCGTAACATTAGATCAGTGCCTTTTTTTGCAATGATGCTACAGTGAGCTCTGGGACTTAGATCCTTTAAAATAAGTACTCCTAGGTTTTTGACAGAGTGTGGGTCAGCTTTTAGATCATTACCAGCCAGCAAATATTTGATGTTCTTGTTTCTGTTGCCTATGT
>JANHFP010004820.1:15789-25887 GCA_032468135.1 Calamaria suluensis
GGGATGTAGTTGTTAAACCCTTATCATGGTCAGATCATTCCCTCCTCAGACTAGACTTCCATACTGCTACCCCCCACTGCAGGGAGGCGGAACCAAGGAGATCATTCCACCCCAGGCACAGAAGGGAGGGAGATTGGAATGTCTGTGATTATATGCTGTTGAATTGGTGATGATTCTTAGTGATTATATCACTTCAGGTGATCCAAGACTGCCACAGTAATCACATCCATCTATCATGATGTTGGTCATGCTCTTTGTTTTTATTTCCCTGCCAGCTTTCATAGCATTATGGACTTCTCAAAGGTGCTGCGCCTTCACAAAATGTACTTTGAGCCTGTTTTTTTGTGCCTCAAATTTTATTATCTAATTGCTTTTTTCCCCCTTAGTTATCCCTGATGTTCTCAGGAGTCTTCTCCAACATCAAAGTTCAAAACTATCAATACTCTTTCTATACTGCCTCTTCAAACTCATTTGCTCCCATACGGTATCATAGTGGAAACCATTGCCGATATGTTTTTGTTCTTTCTCAGCATCTGAATATTTTTCTTTGCTTCTCTACCAAGTATTTGGTAGAGTATTTGCGGTATTTTGGTAGAGTATATGTGGTATTTTCTTAACTGCTGAAGCCTTGATATTTAATAATCAAACCGAAAAAGCGGAAGCTACCTTCCACCTCAGTATCTTCACTGTCGATTCTGAGACTCGTGCTTGTACTTGCTTGCTATCATTACCTTAGACTTCTTTGTATTTAATATTAATCCCATTTTAATAATGTTCTGGATTTCAAAATGTTTCCTAATCGTTTCCTTGAAATTGCCATATATATGCTCAGTTATACAGTGGAAACTGCTTGATATTCTTTTTCTGCTTCTTCTGTCAATTTTATTTCTGTGTACTCCATCTGGTGATGTCTATGTATATAGCTGTCATTCTGGTTGTTTCACAACAGTGTTAGTGATGAAGAAATCATTGATTGTCATAAATTGATAAGTTGTTATATTTCATAAATGTCCCTAGGTTGTAAAGTCCGATTACATTTTCCTGCTTAATATCACCAAAAATGGCACTAATTATCATCTTTAAAGCCCTATACACCACAAGACTGGATCACTTGTGGGACCACCATGTCCCAAGAATATCAGTCCACCCCGCTCACTCCCACAGAGAAGGTATGCTCTCTCTCTTCACACCCCCAATAACAACAAGCTCCAATTTGGCTTGTTTTTAAGAAAACAGTTAAGGTCTGGCTTTTCCTCTAGGCATTTGAGGCCAGCTGACTTGGTTGTTTTTGTTATGGTGCTGATTGTTATTTTACATTCTGTATTTCATATTCTTGTTTACAAATTTGCATGCTTCCACATTAGGAGGGGCAGTTGGTTGGTTTATAGTTTGATTTTTGTCGCTGTGTGCCACCCAGAGTCATGTGATTGAGTTGGGTAGATAAACAAACAAACAAACAAGCAAATAAGTAATCCCAAGGTCAAATCATACGCAGCGCACCATGCATTTCTGCTGATTTCAAATTGAGCTTGACCATAAAACCTATCCTCTTCTGTATCAGCAGTTAGAGCATAAACTTAGATGGTAGCCACATTAAAGCATTATTTGCAAAGCCTTAATGATATTGTTTGATTATTAATTGATTGTAGCTAAGTGTAGTTCTTAATATGCCCTTGCAAATGTAACACCATTCCTTGTTTGTTTGTGATGTCCTAAGCAGTAAACAGTACTATTTTCTGATGGAAAGTGTCCAAATTCTAATGCACTTCAAGTCAAAAGATGCCAATATACAACTGATTCATTTCATTTTTTCACTTTGCCAACTATTTTTCATGTTCATGCTTTTCGAGTTCCATTTTTCTACCATAATTCTGGCTTTGCTGTTCCAAAATTTTCATCTCTTGTAGAGCACCATCAGCAAAGAGACTCCCAAAGGAATGGGATCCAGCTGTGTCATAAACACCATTAGTACTCTGAAAAGTCCTCAGTACTTCCTCAGTAGCACGTTGAATGGTGTGCGACTTGAAGGGCAACACTATCCAGAATTACATTGTCAAACATTTTATCCATCCCATCTACACTTTGCTAAATCGCAAGACAATATACTTCAATACCAAGAGTCCACGACTTACAGCCATAATGGAGGCCAAATTTCTGTTACGGCTTTGTTTATTGTATGACAGTCAGTATGATTGACAAAATTTTTAATGAAGATCATTACATTTGGTTTTGATATGTCTCTCTGCAATATAGTACAGAGTTTCAAACATATATATTGTTCCAGGAACTGCTAAAAGCTCTGCTGCTTAAGTCTGGTTCCTCCAGCTTCTACCTTCTTTCCCACATATCTGATTTATTCTTGGTCTCCTCTGAAATTTATTCATCCTACTCAGTTATAAGCCACATACTACTAATTGAAGGAGGAGAGAGGACAAAATAGGACAGTAAAAGAGTAAAATAAGACAAAGAAGATCATGGCTGTAACAAAGAGGCTCTTGAAAATCTTAGCAAGTCTGTAGCTATAGCAGTGTCAGGTCCCATGACATCAACGTTAGGTCACATAATATTATATCAAGCGTAAGATATGTTGGACGGTATGTTTTGACAATCATGGACTGTACAAATTCTCTTTTTGGGAATCAGTGCAATTAAGTGACTGTTGAAGTCATTAACCAAATCTGGCTTCCTCCATGGACTTTGCTTGTCAGAAGCCAACTGGAAAGGCTACAAATGATGATCACATGACTCCAGGATAGTACTACTCTGATACATAGATGCCAGTTGCCAAGTGGCCAAATTTGGTCACATGACTGTGGGGATATTGCAATGGTCGCAGGAATAAAAACCAGTCCCAAGTCATTTTTTTCAGTGCCTTTGTAACTTTGAAGTCACTAAAGGAATACTTCTAAGTCAAGGCAGTTGTGAAATGTAAAATTTTTTTACTACTGGTTCTGTGGGCATGGCTTGGTGGCGGTAGGGTCATGTGACTGGTTGGGTGTGGTCAATTTTTTAAAAAAAAATTTCTAAAGCATTTTTACTACCCATTTACTACCTTGTGCCACATGATCGTTGGAGCATTTTTTTACCTTTTAAAAGCTTTTTTTTTACTATTTGCCTGAAACGGTATTATAAAAGTGCCTAAAAAGTTTTTTTTTAAAAAGTCTGATGATCAGCTGAATGATACACAATCGTCGGAACTTTTTTTTCTTTACTTTTTAAAGCATTTTTATTTACTGGTTCCAGAGGAAAAAAATGTAGTATTGCATAATATATCTGAAAGAGGATAACTTGTGCCTGGTTATTTGTGCCTTGTGTTGATTTGTTTGATGATTCACTTGTTTATTTTTTGGGGGGGGGGGTATTCATGGTATTCTTAGAATTATTTTCCAACACTAAAGTCCAAAAGGACTTTAATCCCACTTCTAGAAAGTCAAATGTCAGTTTCCATAGAGTGTCACAAAGAATACTACAACTTGTATAATTCTGATCTTTTTAAATATGAACACATCACAATGTTAAAGTATCTTTTCTAAGGCTTTCATGGCTGCTACACCAAGTACTAGCCTCTAATGTATTTCTTGACTGTTTGTTCAATATTTTCTGAAGTTTAAATCAATAGAATTTGCTATTTTTACAGATTATACTGAATGACAAGGAAAATTATTTATAGGAAAGTATCTTGTTTAGTAGGAATATTTTATACAATAAAATATTAAATGAAAATTGTTATCATTTCAGTAAAATATATGAGATGGGTGAAAATATTGAACATACTGAGAAGAAATTATGGGAATAAATGAATATGGTTTTAAGATTTATATACATTTTGAAAATATTGCCTATTTAGTTCTACACAAATAATTAGACAGACATTAAAAGTTAGCATTTTATAGGAAGAAAAAAATGACTGGAACTTTTTTTCTTCAAAGTTTCAATTTTCATGGGATAAGAATGATTTTTTTTCTGATTATAAAGCATAATATTGGGCACATTTATTAACCTCCATAATATACTGGAATAAAATTAAAATGAAATATGAAATATGCTCTGTTGTCATTTAAAGAGCTATTATCAGCTTCTTATAATCCTGGCAATTGTTGTCAGGATTACAAGAAGCTAACAGGAATGCTATAATACTTCCAGTATTAAAAACAATTGGACACAATTGGATATTATTGAGGAAAATATGAAAAGTTGACCCTAATTGTTATAAGATATTGACCCTTGCCAGTAATTGAAACGAATAACTTTATGAAATTGTTCTTTCCTCAAAATATAATTTGAAAAGGGGATATCCACTAAATATTAATGTCATTGAAAAAAAACAAATTTAATTTACCAAAAGAGGAATTTAATACATTCCTTCTGTCTGAATGTTTAGCAAGCTCTTGAAACTCTAGTTGCTTTGAATTAGGAGATGTTCTTCTAGCTGCTAAACCAACAACCCAATGTTACAAAAAGATTGGGCAATATTCAGGAAATGGGAGGGAATTGGAATAACACAACACAATAACACAACACAGTAACACGTATGTATATCTACATATATATGTCTATGCATATACATTTACACATACACATACATCTTAAAACTGATGGGCTGGAACTACCAGTCAGTCACGTAGCAGGTATAGCAGGGATACAGATTGGCTACAAGTACCTTGGTATCTCACAATCACATGGGAACCATGAGGAGGAGATAAGGAAGATAGCAGTATGCAAGTATCACAAAAGGATCATAGGACAAATCCCAAAGAGCCTGCTCAATGGGAAGAACAAGTTCCATGCCATCACCTTACAACTTACACCTTATACAACCTACCAGTCATCACATATCCTATCAGTATAGTGAATTGGCCAAAAGCAAACATGGAAGTTGCTGGTGTGAAGGTCCAGAAGCTCCTTGCAATGAATGATGTTTCCATCCGGTGGCCAGCACTTAGAGATTGTCACCAATTGAAATCCAGGGCTAGCTGGATCTAATGAGTGTCAAACAATTGCCCTGTATGAAACCCGGAGCATCCAGAAGTACATAAGTCAGATGGCACCAAGAGATGAACTGATAAGAGAATGCCTGCGGCAGCAGCAGACATGAGTTCAACACATTCCAGGAATGGTATCAGAGCTCTCAGTCCATAAGAGTGTTGTGTTAGGTACAGCTAAGATACTGCACAGAAACCTCCCAGGAGTCTGATAGAGGACCAGAAAATGAGGAAGACATATACCACCTGTAGGTGTGAGAAGGGATTTTTTTGAAAAAACACACACAGAGGGATTGCTGGTTTCCTCATGATACATTTTTTTAAACTGGTTGTCTTTTTTATAATGTAGAAATAATAAATTCAAAGGAATTTTTGTGAACATATTATGATGAGCCAGGTGACTGGGGGAAATTACAATTGCTACCAGCCTGCCTTCCATTGAGGACCTGTATAACTGCAAGAGTCAAAAAGAGGACTGTGAAAATATTTACAGACCCCTCACATCCCGGACATACATACATACATACATACATACATACATACATACATACATACATACATACATACATACATACATACATACATAAACTGTTTCGACTCCTACCCTCAAAACAGCGCTATAGAGCACTGCACACCAAAACAGCTAGACATCCCCGAACACAATTACTCTGCTAAACAAATAATTCCCTCAACACTGTCAAACTATTTACTAAGTCTGCACTACTATTTATCTTCTCATAATTCCTATCACACATCTCCACCCACTAATGACTTGTATGACTATAACTTTATTGCTTGTATTCTTAAGATTTATATTGACTGTTCCCAAATATGATTTGATTGCTGATTTGTACCCTATATCATTAAATGTTGTACCTTATATTCTTGATAAGCGTATCTTTTCTTTTATGTACACTGAGAGCATATGCACCAAGACAAATTCCTTTGTGTCCAATCACACTTAGCCAATTCTATTCTATTCTATTCTATTCTATTCTATTCTATTCTATTCTATTCTATTCTACTTTACTTTACTCTACTTTACTCTATATTATAGTTTAAGGACATTAATGCATTGTTGTAATGTATTATATATAACTGAATATATTGTATTTGGACTGTTGCAAAAAAACCCAGAGATTTGTATTCTTGGACAGGTGCTTGTAGTATCAGATTTTAAAAGTTGGATTAATGAAATTTGTCTGCTATCAGCTTTTGAATTGGCTCTTTAATAATAGAAAGAGCAAGATTAGGCAATATGAGACTATGCACTATAGGTTTAATTTGCTGTTTAAAAATGTAGATATATATTTGATAAATATACAGGTAGTCCTCAATTTATGACCACAACTGAGCCCAAAATTTCTGTTTTCAAGTGAGACAGTTGTTAAGTGAGATTTGCTCCATTTTACAAACTTTCTTGTTTTGGTTGTTAAGTGAATCAATGTAACACAGTTTTTAAGAGACTTTGCTTGTCAGAAAATCGCAAAGCGTGAGCACATGATCCCGGGACACTGCAATTGTCAGAAATATGAATTAGTTGCTGAGTGTCTGAATTTTTATCACATGACTATGGGGATGCAGCAATGGTCATAAGTGTGAACAGTCATGTCACTTTTTACAGTGCTGCTGTAACTTTGAACAGTCACTAAATGTTGTAAGTCAACGGCTATCTGTATGTCCAATTATATATGCAATAATATATATGTAATTATATATATGATCACAAGTTTAATTATATGGTAGGGTTGAGAAATATTATGGCATTATTGTAGTTCTTTTATTATATTATCTGTTTTTAAATTGTATTTACCTTTCCTTGTGTTGTCTTTTCTGGTGAGTTTGCATTACTTGATTTTAGATACATGACATCTTACAATGCTTTGGAATGAAGTTAGCAAATTTTCATTTTTCTTTTTTTTATAGTCTTCATAACATTCAATAAAATATATATTTAAAAAGGTGCCTCTAATAGATAGTGAGGAAAGTGATGTCCCACTAAACATATGCTCTCTTCATAACTTTTCTGAAATGAATGCAGGTCCAGTTCAATCAAACTCACCGTGACAGTTTATATTAAAAGGCAAAGCTTCTTTGTCTGCACTGTGCTCATGAACCTCAGCATTCATGCAATTATTCTTCCTTGTTGCTTAGCTACAGCATCCTAACTCTTTGGTCTCATGACATCTGAAATCTATTTGGTAGCTTTTGAAGCTATTCTAACCAGAAATTCCTAACAGTCTATTCCAAAGGACTTTGACACCTTTTTTCTCCCTTCACTGTTGACATGGTGCTTTTTAATAGGGTGCCACACTGCTCCCTTTGCCACAGATTGTAACAATTTGCACTTATGGAGTGTAATATATCCTTCTGGTGTGCATCCAAAAAGGTTCCACTACATCCAGCTTCAGCATCACAGACTCCTTTCAAAGGCTCTGCTTAACAGGTGCAGTTCCTGGGCTCCCCCCCCCCCCCCAAATGCATAGAATAGTACCAGGATTACCGGTCACACAACTGCAAATACCAATAGTGCTTAGACTTATATACCGCTTCACAGTGCTTTACAGCTCTCTCCAAGTGGTTTACAGAGTCAGCCTTCAAGAACAGCATTGAGTCCTCAATGCTGACACAGCTTGTCCTACATTCATCTGTGAAAACAGATTGATCAATGTCTCCTACATCAGGGGTCCCCAACCCGTGGGCCGCAGCAGACCAGTATGGGTCTGTGGTCTGTTAGAAACTGGTCCATTCAAGCAGTGGGTGAACAAGAAGCTTCACCTGTGCAGGCACGGGATCTAGGTTGCACGGGAAACCATGCCCCTGCCCAGGGGTGAAATCTAAAAATTGTTGCCACAGGTTCTGTGGGTGTGGCTTGGGTGTGGCTTGGTGGGTGTAGCCAAGTTGATGTCATGCATGTCACTCACTCACGTCATTCTGCCCAAGCTAATTTTGGAGCATTCTCTTGCCCCACTCTCCAGCCTGGAGGACTGTGCATTCCCACCACCACCACTAATCCTCCATACAAACCGCCTGCCTGGTTTCTGCAAAGGCAGATCTCCCCTGCAGGGTGATCCAAAGAGGGGAAGGGAATGCTGCAGAAAAAGGCAGTGCGGAAGGCAGGCAAGCATGGCAGGGCCGCAGATCGGTTTTGGGGCATGGCCAGCCAGCTATCGCTACCGGTTCTGCAAACCAGCCCCAATCTCCACTACCGGTTCTACCCAGCTGGTCTGAACCGGTAGCATTTCACCCCTGCATTACAGTATCTTACTGAGTAAAGGATGTGTCATGCCTCTGTCAGCATCTGACTCAGAAGGAGAAGAGGAACAGATGGCAGAGAGCAATGTGCTGGAGGCAGGGGCTGCAAACAAAGGTGGGGAAGAGCAGAACCAGGCTGGGCCAAGTGGGGTGGAGGCAGACCCAGAGAGGAGGAGTTCAGAGGAGGAACCAAGATCACCTCCTTCTCACCCTAGGCAGTGGAGACAAGAGAAAAGGAAATTGCAGAAGGGATTACTCAAGAGGAAATGAGTGATGGGACTCAGCTCTTTCAGTAGCTTTATAAGCTTGGAAAAGGCTTAGAGTCAAAAGCTGAATTATTCTTAGTTATCCATGGTTCGTGATATTCTTGTTTCTTGGCCACGTTTGAAGAAATTATCATCTGAGGAATTTTGGTTTACCTCCAGAGTAATTCCTTCTCCTGGAATTGTGAGTTACCTTGCCTGCAGCCAGTTAGTTTGATGTCTGTGTATCTTCTGTTTCATGCTGAGTAGAGCAAATCTTGTCAGAGTCTTTGGGGGAGCTTTAAATAAAGAATTTTGTTAAGGATTGAGTACGTTCTTTCTCATAATGTAGGCTGGGTCATCACAGGATGGTTAAATGCTTTAAATCTGTGGTAGGAAACATTGTTAAATTAGTTACTTCCATAGCAGAAGTAGTAACACTGTATTTCATTATTGTTGTGTACCTTTTATTATTTTTATTTTTTAGATATTGTATTTTTATTATCTGTAAGCCTCCCAGAGTTGCTGTGAGTGAGTAGGCAGCTATGTAAATGATCTAAAATAAATAAATAAATAAACAAACAAACACCAACATCTCACTAACTTGCAATTACTGCAGAATATGATTGTTTTTAGAGCTGTCATTTCGACTTACCTTTCTTGATATTTTTATTGTTTGACAAAATAGCTAGTAACACCCAGCCCTCAGCTGCATCGGAAGATGTCTTTTTGAATTTTAGCTTTTCTGATTTTCAATGCTTTTATTTCCAAGTGACAGCTCTGGAATAAACAGTTTTTCTTCTTGGGCAGCTTTCATTAGCAAAGCCAAGGCAGCTGAGGAGAGAGTTTTTTCAGTTAGAATCCCTTTCCATTTCCAAAACTCAACAAACCATCCTCCTCCACTCCTCTCCAATGTTATTTTACATACTACTTGGCCTGTTAAATTTTAGCTGCATTGATAAATCTTTTATGAACTTGAATTGCTCAACCTACCTTGAAAAACTGTACTACTTTAATTCCGAGCTGGCAACCACCACACGTAGAGCTTTAGTTTAAATATTTGCAATTCTTGAAAGGCTAGGACATTCCTTAGTATGGAGGCTTATGACAGGTAAATTCAGGATATTCCCGGCTGCCTTTGTTAATAAAAAATATTTTTAAAAGTTGCAAAGAGAAGTTGTAGATGATAGATGAGACATTGCCTGGAGGAAGTAGATAGGAAGGTACCCACTGCTTCCCCTAATTACAGCTGCTACTGGGCATGGAGATTGCTGACATATAATAAATATGTCTCTCCTCAGAAGGACATGTGTGCTTTTTTAAAAAAATCATAACATTAATTCCATAAGTAGATTTCATAAAGCATACAAGCTGCATAGTTTAATGTCATCTTCTAATTTAAAAATAGACCACCAGACTAATTATATATATAACTAATTATAATTAAAATATCCAAAGATATTACCAGGAGAGTACTCAAATCCTCCACTCGAAATAAAATTCCCTATTCCACCAGGCTTGAAATATTAGATCTGGACAGCATTGAACTACACTGTCTACATTCTGATTTATGCTTAGTTCATAAGATTATTTACCAAAATGCCCTACCCATAAATGAC
>JANHFP010004820.1:76799-94944 GCA_032468135.1 Calamaria suluensis
CTATCTATCTCTCTCTCTATCTATCTATCTATCTATCTATCTATCTATCTCTATCATCTATCTCTACAGTATATAAGTAACAAATATACAGACAGACAGACAGAAAGATATTAACTATAGATGTGTTGGCAGTATTTTTCAAGAGTTGGGGAACCCAATTCTTTTGATTTTTTAAATACTGCATTTCTTCCTTTGATCACATTGAGAAAACATTTTCCCATTATATATTTATAATATGACATCCAAAGTGATCCTGATATATTTTTGAACTCTAAGATGTACTTACCTTTTGGGGGAAGGAAACCAAGAAAAAAAATCTGCCTTTTCCTGTTTGCTGCAGCCTGTTTGTTGCTGGCATGGCCCATTCACTGCGGCCCATTTGCCATGGCCCATCTGCCTCTGCCATGGCCAATTTTGCATGGCCCATTTGGTGCAGCCTGTTTGCAGCGGCCCATATGTGGTGGCCCATTTGTGGCGGCCTGTTCTCCACCGCAGCCCATTTGGCACTGCCCATTTGCTGCCACCAATCCCTGCTGCCTGAAACCAGCCAAAAGTTCAACATGCAGAGGCAAAAATGTGATGTGCGGAGGCCAAAAACAGCCAAAGGATGGGGGCCAGTGGGTGGCCAGGGCTTTGTCAACATTTGGTGTATAAGATGCACTGCAATGTTCACCCACTTTTAGGGAGGGGCAGTGCATCTTATACTCTGAAAAGTATGGTATATACAGTTTAACCCAATCAAAGGTTAGCCTCTGGACCAGAAAAAATACTCCATTGGTGAACTGTAATGACTATAATTCTTTGCACTTATTTCTAATGATAATCTACATTCTCAATCCTTGTGTAAGCTTCTTGGGTTTGTACTTTATTTGAAGAAAATCATTTGAATTGATGGGACAGGGAATTTGAGACTGCCTTTGTCCACGTGTCTAGTCCAGCTTTTCACATAATGGTCATCAGTCAAGAGAATGATTAAGAAAAGAGAAATGTTGGAGGAAGACAGAAATGTGGGTGGCAACCCAGCTGATAACCAGTGGAACCAAAAGGGCAGGATGAACAACAATGTACTCAAACTGAAGGGTCAGTCTTATTCCTAGAAGAGATTCTATGGTAAACCCACCACAGTTGTTTAATTTGCATCTCAAAACCAAAATTATTTAGCAAATGTTGAAGACTGTATGCTCAAGAATTAGATGATGCCATTAGCTCTTCTGCCTCAGATTCAAAATGTCTCAAGCTGGAACCAGCCTCACTAAAAGGACTGCAGCCTCTCATCCATCAAGATGTTCTCTCTCTTATCAAATGCTACAGTGGGCAATTCCTCAGCATTGGTCCTTAAGATAATTGCACCATTGCTTTTTGCAGCAACTGAGGGAAAGCAGCTAGAAATGACTATGCAGCATAAGCTGTTTCTGAAGTCTCTTGGAACACCCTCATATTTGATTATCCTGTAGAGCAAAACATCAGAATGAGAAAGTACTAAGTAAGTACTTCGTAAGTAAGTACTTACTTAGTAAGACAGAAAGTGTTGTTATTTAGCTGATCCAAACAATCGTCCTTTCTTGTCTATTGTTGTCTGAGGTACAGTATAAGGGAAATTATGACTCTTAAGTTGTTTGGCCCTCTTGAGGCACCCCAACAAACTTGTCTCTGAAGAAGGTACAGCCTCTGCGATAGTTCTTTAGGCTGATAAGCAGGGAAGAAAGTCTGTGTGGCACAGGCATCCAAGCTGACATGAAAGAACTGGTAAAGAGCCTATTGTACCATCCTTTCTGTATATTGTCCAAACAGGCCATTTTATTCTGCTGAACGCAACAGTGAGGTGGTCAGAACACCAATAGACTTTCTGGACTGTCTACCTGCCTTTGGCATAATGGCCATGCAGAAAGATGCGATATGCTTTCTCCACCATACTAATTTATTCACGTCTTCAAAACAGAATTTACCTGTTTTACTGATGGAAGAGTAAACAATAGATTTGAGAGGTGCAAGTAGACAAGCTTTCAACTAGATTTCCAGGATTCAGCCTCTTGACATTACTCAAAATACCTTGAACAAATGAAACATATTTCTATTTATAGGAGATAACTTTCATCATGATGTATATGAAAAAGGAGATAACACAAAGATGAAGATAACAGAATATAATAGCAGGAATTTGTACTATTGATAATGAATGAACCACTAGCTTTAAAAGGTTCTTTAGCTCCACTTTGTAGATCTGTTGGCTAATAATGTCCATACTACTTAAAATATTACATATTATGGAATCTTAATGCTAAAAGTAGGCTACTTTCCCCAAAACCCTCAGGGTTTTTCCAACCTGGTTCTATTTCTGGTTTTGGGTAGTTGATTGACAGTCACTCTGTTTACTAAAGGAGTCATTAATTTTGTAATGTATAGATAGGCTTTTCCTAGAATTAGTATAAAGTCTTCTTGCTATTGGTTTAATTTAGCAATATGCAATCAGGGCTAAAGGAAAAAAGAAAAGGAAAAGGAAACAGATTTTCCCCAAAAAACCGGTTTTGTTGAAAACTTAATCAATCTATATATTGTGTTTCCCTGAAAATAAGACCCTGTCTTGTATTTTTTTTGAACCCTTAAATAAGCGCTTGGCCTTATTGCCATGCGCTCAAAAGCCCAATTGGGGTTATTATCAGGGGATGTCTTATTTGGGTGGAAAACAGGGTATGTACCCATGTTGAGCATAGCAACGTTGTCACTTACTCTGTAATGGAGATACCAAAATATCAAGCAGAGGACATTACAAATTTAATACAACCAGTGGAAAGTGAATACTGTAGAATGGCAGAAATTCTAGCTACTGTTAAGAAAATTCATATCTTTGACTTGACATTTCAAGAAATAGACAAGTCAGAACCTTGAGAATTAAGAGTGTCAGTCCAGGAACTACCAAAGCATAAAGAATTTGTTAACACCGAGAAATGATATAAGATTGTTCCCACATCATTTCCTAATCACTATAACATTTAACTGGTTTAGGTAAGCCTTTTCAAGCGTTTTTGGATCAGATGATCTGGTTTTATGTATCCTCCCCCCTAAAAAAAAACCTGGAGGAGTGAAAAAGGAAGATAAGGAGCTTAGACAAATTATTTCCCTTTTTACATTGCCTTCTCAATTACTCTGATCAGTATAGTATGATCCCTGAGGCGGTCACATATGTTTTTAGCACCTGCAGTGCAGATATACAAGGGGTTAATGAAGCTTCCGATGTGACCAGTGAATGAAAAATTGAAGGCTTATTGAAGCATCACTACTTTATCTCAGCCAAAGTGCACGACGATCATTTCTGTTTTTCATGGGGAACATAAACTTTCAAAGTAGATCTGCATTTGTCCCAATTGCAAATCTTGGTAGTGTGTGCTATAAAAAGAGAAGGAGTTGCAAGAAGGATACCGCATAACTGATATTACCATTCTGCCTTCAGCTTCTCCAAAGACGTCCTCTGCTACCATCACTGCCACCAGTTCCACAGACAATTGTTTATTAGCAAGGACAATGATCTGCCAAGGCCACATCATTTTCCACTTAAAGGAGAAATGTCTGACAATGTTCAGCAATTGATTTATGGTTTCAGATGGCATTGATCATGCCAAACCATCTGAAACATGCATTTATTTATAGAAGTTAAAGGATAATTGTATGAAGCTGTTACACTTTTAAGAGAAACAAAGACAGACCGGCAGGAAGCACATTTTCGCAGCATGTTGTGCAAAGGCTAATCAACCCCCTTGTGGGAAGACAATTAACAGAATTAAAAGTTAGAATTTTAATTATCATACAAATTAGGGTAAAATTAATCAGCTCATATTTTATGACCACTGTGTTCTCAGTCTTGCAAGTTGAGGTTTTGTAGCAGATCTTTGATTAATTGAGATGCACTATGAAAGCATAAAATCCAAAGTTAAGTAGCTTGTTTGTGCGTGACTCCCACTTTCGTTATATTATCCAGAATTAAGGAAGAAGGAAAAGAAAGTGAAATCTCTTTGTTCCTCTTTGGTGGTTCTCTAACAGTTTCCCATACCAAGATGGTTCTTTGTTACTACATATTTCAATTTTATTGGCTCCTCAAGATAGGAATTGTAACTTTCAGTTTTGCTTTCCCCCTCATTTTTCTAAACTTTATTTTGTTCTACTTCCACATCAAAAAATAAAGTGAAAACTACATTGAATTTATTTTTTTAAAAAAATCTGCCAGTGTAAGGACTATTTTAATATTTTACCTATTATAACCATTTGTAAGATTTAATATTATTTCTGCATCACAAAATTTGGAAAGTGAGAATATTGAAAAATAACTGTTTCTGATTTGTACATTGCATTATGAAGTGCTAATTAAGTAACATAATATAAGAATATGAGCTAAGAAAACTTTTTCTCCATTCCTATCTATTTCCATGGCTGAGATGAGATAAGGAAACAGACTCTTGACATTTGTTATCAGTGATCTGAGTCTGAGACTTTTCCCCTATGTTCACAGAGTCCATTGATATCATTATGTGAATGAAGTTGTCAGCTTTGGAAACCATATTACATCTGGTTTCAAGCTGTCAATTTCTAGCTGTGGGAAAATAGGAAGGGGGGTGTAGTAGGTAATTGGGTTAGACATAACATATGCTCATCCATTGGTCAAGACCAGATCATAGAGCATCTGGCATAGGTGTGGTTTGGGCATTCCCTCAACTGGTGATTGGGGAATGTGATTCAACCGATGGGAGGGGTGTGGAGTTTTGGAGAATGGACTAGTTGATGAGAAACCGGAAACTGACAGTTTCAGTTTCTCACAATGCTGTGCCTGCTCTAATAAATGAGACTTTGAGAAATGCCTGTCTTAATTGGAGGAAAGCGGTTTTCTGGAACACTGACAGAAGTCTAGACTAAATGAAGTCTAATTTATTAGGCTGAGGTCTGCAATATTGAAGTTCATGCTCATACTTTCTAGTGGATCAGAAAAAGAAGAATGTATCACTATATATGAATTTAATAAATAAATTGTTTAAATATGAATACAATATGAAATATGAATTTAATAAATAAAATAATATTGGGAGTTCTTAAAGGAAAAAAAACTAATGTCTTTCAATGATCTAGCAACATTTCTATAAAATTAACTTGATTTCAAAAGTAAATATTACATACGTATACAACAGGCCTGTCAAACTGGCAGCCTGCAGGCTGGATACATTACATGTAGGTCATGCTCACCCTGGCTCCGCAAAGGCAAAAAACTTCATGATACATCATGATCCGGCCTGTGATATGTTTATGTCTGACACCCATCATCTACATCTACATCTACATAAGGGGATGTAGTGGTTCAGTGTCTAAAATGCTGAGCTTGTTGACTGAAAGCTTGGCAGTTCAGCAGTTTGAATCCCTAATGCCGCATAACGGGGCCAGCTCCCGTTACTTATTCCAGTCTCTGCCAACCTAGCAGTTTGAAAGCACGTAAAAAATGCAAGTAGTAAAATAGGGACCACCTTTGGTGGGAAGGTAACAGCGTTCCGTGCACCTTTGGTGTTTAGTCATCCCAGCCACATGACCACGGAGACGTCTTTGGACAGCGCTGACTCATCGGCTTTGAAATGGAGATGAGCACTGCCCCCTAGAGTCGGAAACAATTACACATATGTGTGAGTCATATACATTTACCTGTATACATATGCATATACACACACACACGTATATACACATATACATATACAATAGGAGACTATAAGAGCTACAACAAAATGCAAATCATGCAATTTGAAGCTTATTATTGATTATAGCTACATCAGCTAGTATTGAGCTTGAGGAATGCAGTGGCCTAGAGGTGTAGAACACTTGGAAGGTTGAGTGTTCAATTCTAGGCAGTGACAGATGTTCCTCGCTGGGCACAAAGAGAAAATATCTGCTGTAAACTCCACATAGGCATCAGGAAGGGCATCCAGCCAGTTGACACTCAGTTCATTCAGTCACCCTGACTCAACCCCAATAAAATGGATTACAGAATTGTTACAGATCCGTGGCATAGTTGAAGGCCAGATAAATAAATACAGTTTTAGAGCATTTATGCTCATTTCCCTGTTTCATGAAGAAGACTTCCATAAGAATTTCAGACCATGAGTTCTGACTCAGAAAACCTTCCTTTGTTCTTTCCTCCAAAACTATTTCAAAATTGCATTGGGCAATTCCATCATCACTTGCAAAACTCCCTGCAAAACTAGCAATGTGTTATTAATTGTATGAAAAGAGATAATGCCCTGGTTTTTATCAAGAATCTCGGAGAAGCCTGAATTTTCTTAGTGATAAGAGGGAGTCTAACTCATTTTGTCCTCTCTGTCTGTGACTGCTTGTATAGTCACAACCAGAAGCATCTGTCTGGAGCGGCTATTTGACATCGAGAGAAACCTGTATTATTGCCAATGGAAACATTATTTCAAATGTGAATAATAGTGTCAGAGAGATAATTTTGTGCAGATCATGAAAGATCAGTGAAGTTTCCCCTGCAGCATCTATTCACATAACAGGAAGAATGAGCCTTATGCCACAGCTTGAGAGCTTCCCCATCCCCCCAATTCCTTTTGAAATTGTCCAAAGTTGCCTTTTCAGCCTTGGAAGATATTTGACTTATTCTGAAAAAAGTAATTATGATGAAATACTCATTAGATTGTTTTCAGGTATTTCTGGAATTTTGGAAGAAGATCAAATTGCTTGGAGAAGTAATATCTTCTTATGAATCTGTAATACAGCAGATTTTCCTCTGACAGCCTCTCATTCGGGTAAAGCTGTTATAGAGGCAGCTTGAGGTTTTGAATGAGAAATTAGCTTACACCCCCAATATTCACTTATCATTAGGTGGGTATTTTGCCCTTCAGCCCTATTCAGATCAAGATATATAGAAAGCTGTACAAATTCCCCATGTTCTCTTTGATGTTACAGTTCAGGAAGTGAATAATTTTGAGATTTTGGTGATGTCAAAAACAATAAACCACTTTCTTACATAAATGCTGATGAAGTTGATTAGATGGGGGAAAAGATATAATAAAGTTAAGAATGAAGCAAATGAGAAATTGATTGTAACTTTGGTTGCTAAGGCAAGGCAAGAGACAAAGAGCTGGTGGCCTGGCAGAAATTGGCTTTGGAGCCAATTCAAGGTCGATCAAATAGAGGGGGCAGGAAGGGAGCCCTATTTAATTCATAATATTCAGAATATAAACTTTGGCAGAAGCCATAGCAAAATGCTTATAGGACCTGTTTCATATAGGCTGCTTTAAATCAATTGAGACAGCTTATCCAAGTGCCTTGTAGAAATTGATTTCATAATCTCAATATCCCGTTGTAATTGAATTTCTTTCTTTGGAGTTCTAATGGTGAATATAAAATACTACAAACAGCCTAGAATGTAAAAGCTTTGGAATATGAGAATATTATGTGTTCCTGGAAGAATATTCGTGTAACAAACTCTAAAAGCTGGTTTAATAAAACATGTCAATTTCAGCTTTTGAATTGGCTTTTAATCTAAGTAGAAGTAATTTTAACAGTATCATTTTGCATAAACTAGGTTGAAATTGTAACCATTATATTATTATAAATTTAAGAGCTTGAAATTATAGAATAGTATAATTTTGAAATCTGAATAGTCTGATATTTTTATTTGTGAGTTTTTCCATTTTTATTTCTCCTGTTGTTACATCTTCATTTCATTTTTGTTTTGTCTCGGTTTTTGTTTTTTGTTTTTTGGTTAGCTTAGTCATTTATTTTTAGCATGCCATTTATCACAAAATCATTTTATAGTCCACAAAAATTGACAGGCACAGGAAATCGGAGCCAATGGTGTTCAAATGAATGCAGGTTTTAATTTCATTTTATTTAGTTAGTTAGTTTGTCAAACATGTACGGTATAAGTATAAACATGGACAAGAGCACATAGAATGAGTATAAATAAATGGGGCCAGTAGGACAGGGACGGTAGGTATGCTGGTGTGCTTATGCATGCTCCCTTACAGACCTCTTAGGAATGGTGCGATGTCCAAGGTAGTCAGTTTAAGGTTGAAGCTATGGGGGTTTGAGGAAGTAACAAGGGAGTCAGATACAGCATTCCAGGCATTGACCACTCTATTGCTGAAGTTGTATTTTCTACAATCAAATTTGGAGCAGTTTACATTTAGTTTGTATCTAATGTTTGCCCGTGTATTATTGCGATAGAAGCTGAAATAGTCGTTGATAGGTAGACATTGTAGCAGACAATTTTGTGTACTGTGCTTAGTGTTAAGTTCTCTCAATGAATCAGATGACACAGAAGAATGGATCCAACATCTTTTATTATGTACAAATATAATTCTGATGTGATCAAAAAATGAATAAATAAGGGCATGTATTTATACAGCTTCTCAGTCAGTTTTTATCCAATCAGTTCTCTATATTTTCCTGCCCGCAATACAATGTGTCAATGACATTGTACCAGTCATTGCAGCTGCCGGGTTTATCCAATAGACATTCTGAGTTGTTCCCACCTAATCAACATTGTTGCGGAAAACACTTTCACCTGCTTCAATCAACTTTACATTCATGCCAGCTTCCCGCCTGAACTGCTTGCCGGTTTCCCGCTTAAACTTGTTTGCAGCAGAACTTATGTAGAACATAACACTTAGGTCTTACTATGCTGTAGGTGGCATAGTTCAAGGTTGTCCAAGCCCAAAATTTCAACCCTGGTGGCATAATGTATTCTATAGTATATTCCCTACTAGAATTCTCTACTACTAGAAACTGAATTACTAAAAGTCAAAGAGAGCTGGCAGTTGTAAGAGTCAATGGAATTCAAGATGTGCTGAACTTAGTGTCAGCTTTGGAAGCCATATTAGACCGGGAGCTTCAAGCTGCCAATTTCTAGGTGTGGGAAAGTAAGAAGGAGGGTGGAGTAGATTGTTTGGGTTAGACACAACATACATTTTTCCATCGATCAAGGCCAGGTCTGGGAGCATCTGGAGTAGGAATGGTTTGGGTGTTGCCTCAATATGAGATGGAATGGTGGTTGGGGAATGTGATCAACCGATGGGAGGGGTATGGGGTTTTGGAGGTTTGAATTATTGATGGGAAATTGGAACTGGCAGATTTGGTTTCTCACACGCTGTGCCAGTATACCTACTCTAATAAGTGAGACTTTGAGAAATGCCTGTCTTGGAGTTCTTAATTGGAGAAAGAGGTTTTTCTGGAATGCTGACACTTAGGCCTTTAATGGCATGAAGGAATTCAAGACTGATGACCCTCTTGATTCTCCTTCATGCTCAGCTGAATAATCTCCCCCACAAATATGTATTACTACAATACTACGGTATTGATAATATTACTATTATTAATACTATTGGAAATTTGAAGATGTGGGGACTTCATGCTGGCTGGGAAATTCTGAGAACTGAACTGCTAGAGCCTTTGCATCAAATCCTTGTACAAGTTTTCCTTATCTGATGACTTATGCTGAAGATTCTTCAGTTCCTGTATTTCTATTGTTTGTGATATGGTACAGTAGAAACCATACATATGAATGCTCCAGCTTATAGTCTATAACTAAACACTCACTTTCTGTTTGACTAGTTTTATTTCTGTTAGAAATGTTCCACTAGCATATACTGTGGTCTGAATATTTTGGGAGCCATCTGCTAGGGATTTTTTTTTTTTTTGAGAAAAGTTTTGTTGTATCCATGATCAGTAGTGTGCATTTAGTTGGAAACAGCTTGCTGTGATGGTTCTGCTTGTCAGTGGTTGCTTTAGTTACTTTAGACCTGTAAATTATCCTTACTTCCAGATCAAAGGATGGCATTTCCTACGACATACGCAATAACTTCTGCTTCTATGAAGTATAGTTTTCAATCTCTGAAATATTTTTAGAGGCAAATTAATTTCCCAGCATAGTATCTGCATAGTAAAAAATTTGTAATACACGCATGTATGTATAGGTGTGAGATAGAAATTGATCAGGAAAACAACAAAAAAACATAGTAAGTGCAATCTTGGCTCCGTGACTCCTAAACATACAGTTTCTTGTATCCAGGGAACAACTGCATCCAAATTGCCCCAGAGGGCCCTCAGGTTGAACCAATTTTCTGCTGGTTAGTCATGTGTAAAAGTGGCCTTTAACAGGAAACATAGTTTTTCATCGGCATAATGAAACTTCAAAGCCTCTGATTTTGCTAGTGCGTTCAAATGATTCAGGCATTCTGCAGCCAGATGGTGTGGAATTAAGGATTGCTCTGCAGGCTGACTAGTGACATGGAAGTGATTATTTTAATTAGCCCAAGATCAGATTCTGTATGACAAATGAGCTCCAATCGCTTAGAATAGATGCAATTTATGGTTCAAAGGAAGTTTCCTGACCTCAGAATTTTTTTTTCTAAACATAAGGATGAAATTAGGGATGGAGTTTGGCAAAAACCAGTTGTTGAATGCATCTAGAACTGGGCTGCTTCATATATAGGTGTACAAGTATGTGATGGTGCTGGGCATGGATCCATGCTAAAGATGGTGAGCAAATAATTGTCAGCTTGCAATCTGTTTTTGTTCCTTCATACTGGTGGAAGTTGCAAGATAGACTGAAAGATCGGGCATGTAATGTATGCAGAGGATTCTGCAAAAACAAGTAGGGCTATTATGAAACTTTTTAAAGATAGTTTCATGTTCCCCAACTTTTTAAACCGGGGAATTGATTTGGCTTTTTTTTTGTAGCAAGTTGTGTTACCATTGTTTGGATCACAGTTTTATTACTCTACCATTTTGTCTGTTGGTCTATGTATTATAGTTTCATGTTCCTTTTTTAAAAAAGGCTTTGTGGCTTTGTATTTTTAAGCAACACAGAATTACTTTGATTGAGTTGGGCAGCCATATAAATGTTTTAAAGAAATAAATGACTCAATAGGTTTTGTGGCTGTATGGGGAATTGAACCTGATATCTTATCCAATACACTAATTATATATGATCAGGTGAAGCATATGGTAATCTTATAACCATTAGATATTCTTTGTATTTCCTGTATCTCCCAGAATTCCAAGTAGAGTGATTGAGAGTTATATTTCTTTAACGAAGATTAGGGAAATGTTGATCTAATGGATAGCTTATTTTCTTCCATTACATAAAAGGCAACAAATCAGGGACTAAAATCTTAGTCTTTTAGTACTAAAAACAAAGCATTTAACTATAATGTTAATTTCTGAACCTTATGTATCATAGAACCACCTTTTTTCATTAATTTGCTTTTGAAAAATGTGGGATTTACTATTAGAATATGTCAATTACTTCAGCAAAATTATCTTTGACTATATAGCTTTATAAATTTTGCAAAAGACAAATGGGAATCTTCATTAATCCCATTTTTTTTCACAAAAACTCTCTGAAGTTTAGAAAAAACAGAACTGTTTTATAAATAAAACATTGAAGATATGGAGATGCTACTTGAAGAAAGAGATGTCTTCCATACATAGATCAAAACTATCCATTCATGCAAGGAATTTAAATCACAATGTTGAACAGACAGTCTGGAAACAGCCTGTTTCTAACATTTGCAACTGTTGCCCTATGTAATTCAAATAACATATTGTAATTGGTGAAACATCATCCTTGAGTTGAGAAAATTAAAGCAAAAACAAGAACTAACAAACAATCAAGGGTGCTAAAGACTTCCAGATGGCAATCTGTAAGCAAATTCTTTCTAGATATAACATGTGTTTTTGGAAAACCATGTTAAGATGATGCTTTCTTGAAATCGTGCCATGAGCGGTCCAGTCTTATATTTGTTCATATGGTCTCTTCATCATAAAACCCAACATGGCCATCACCGTTATAGAGAGAGAAACCAAGACAATAAAATGAGAAAGACTAATAACAAATAAAAACAGTGTAGAAAGTTATCACCAGTCCCTATTGGTCTTTTTTCTTCTTCTTCAAATGATGTATCTTTGAAACACTGAAGATATCCATTCAGGATGAAATATCAGTTTATACCATGACTCACCTCATAGGGCTGTTGTTGTGGAGAAAAGATGAGGATGAAATAATATTAGGTATATTAACTGCCTTGAGTTATTTATCAAAATAAAGATAGAGTATCAATCAATCAATCAAGTTATGCACAATATATAGCCTTTATATAATTTAAGAACTTTATACATTAAAATACATATTACATTTTCATTCTTTTGAGGAATGATTTTTTTTTCTTGATTGCAAACATTCTGCAATGATATACTTCTAAAAGAAAGGCCGACATAGGACAACTGTCAGACAGCTTTTACAAAAAATCAGTGAGGAGATTGTTTGCAAAACAATCCATTTCTGAACCATAGTTATCTTAGAAAACTATGGCATACTTTAAAGCAAGTTCTTCTCAACCTATTTTATTTTCTGAAACTTCTTGAACAACAAGGACACTTGCCATTTTTGCAGTATCATATTTTACTTATACAGAGATGCGAACATCTTGAATTAGACTATTATAAGAAATAATTCAATTCCCAAATTTGCATTAAGTGCCCTTGTGGACAAGGAATAACAAATTAAAGAAATATGAAAGCCTAGGACCATGATGGCGACCACAGGTGGCACACAGAGCCATATGAGCCATGTGAGCACAGGGATAAAGTAATTGGTGGAGTGCATAGAATTATGGGTGTGGGCACGCAGGCGATACCCCCTGCCACATTTCCTCTGCTTTTGGCACTCGATGGCAAAAAGGTTAGCCATCACTGGCCTAGGACAAAGATAGTTTTGTAAAGACCCATTTAAGGAGGCAAAAAGGGAAACAGTTGATACTTATTTCCTGAAAACATAAGTGAGACTTCTGTTACATGATTAGAAATTTTCTTATTTTAATAGTAATTTTATTAAATATTATAATTAACAATATAAAATTATAAGTTGGTTTTTATAAACATTATTTTTGTAAGCAATTTTATTAAAAATTATAATTACAATAAAAAAATAAAACAAATTTAAAAAAGAATAGAATAAATAGGTGCAGAAAAGAAAAAAATAGTAAGATAGTAGAAACGAAAGATAAAATAAGAATACAGTAAAGAAATATACTGTATATATAACTTTCATCTTCATCACAAGTATAAACAATTGTAGCAACTTTAGTAACTTGTCTTAAAATACAACAAATTATCTCATCTTCCCATATGCCATCTCTTATCTATAAACAAATTCTTATTGTTCAGGCCTTATCAGCAAAAGTCCAGAGATGCCAAGATATCTATTATAACTTTGATAAAAAGAACGGAGTTTATATTTATTCCCTTTACTTTAAGAATCTAGATTTTAGTCCCTTCAAATAATGTTGTAGAACTTGATTTATTTTCATTTTCCTTTTCCCTTTTCACAAAGTTAGTCAAAACTTTAACAAGTCTGTTTTATAAATACGGTAGGAGAATGTTACTCTTTTGCTTTGTATATTTTGGCTTGTTATTGTTTATCCCTTTTAATTTTTAAGACATCAGCTGGTTTTATTTGTATATCCAGTGTAGAATCTTTTCCATATCATTCTCGTAGCCAGTTATTTTTAAATATACTTTCAAATGCATCTCAGACTAATCTAGTAACATTTGATCTTCATCTGTAGCTTCTTTTCAATACAATCTGATTATTATGGCAGACATACTTAAAATTAGTTTTTTACTCCAATTCATATTAGTAGGTCAAATTTAAGTGTTCTCCTTTAATTATAATCTTTAATGCCTTCTGATTCCCTCTAGTGACCAACCTTCAAAGTTTATGTTTTTAAAGAATTTGAAACAACAGCATTTTCCCATGGGAAGAATTCTTATAATTAATTTCAAAAAATGATTTCAAATCCATTTGTACCCAAAATCCATTTATATCTTTCCAATATCAAATCAAAATCAAATCACCTTTTTGTTGTTTACTCAAAACAAAACAAAAAAAAAGCATTTTAAAAAAGTCCTCAAACTTGCATTTAAAACTTCTTTTGTTTCTTTTGTCAAGGACTGAAGGTAACTCATCATGTATAAAGCTTTCATTATAAAGCTTAGTTATAACTGAAAAGCAGTTAACAAGCAATTTCCAAAACAGATTAGAAAAGGATACTGTAAAATCTCCATTTCCACCCGATTAGCTGGGACTCGGGAGGCAGAGAATAGGTGGGGGAGGGGGCGGTCAGAATATTTATACCGGTTCTCCAAACTACTCAAAATTTCTGCTACCGGTTCTCCAGAAATTGTCAGAACCTGTTGAAATCCACCTCTGATGTAAACCCAGTGTCCTTTGTGGTTTGGACTAAGACTAAGTTCTTCTTGTCAGGACTACTAACTGTAGCACTTGTGGGTAATTCTTGTCCAAAGAGTCATTGACTCTCTTCCTTCATGGTTGTCAGCTTCATTCTCAGCAAAATTATCTTTAGTTATCCATTTCTTCCCTGGAAGTCTCATGACTAGAAATTGTCCATTTCCCAACCTGGAGATAATAAATAATTATTTAGAGAGGAAATTCCTATGTCAGTGATGGCTAACCTTCTTGCCATTGTGTGCCAAAAGTGGGGGGAGCATGGCATGGATCCCCAATGCTTCCCCGACTTTTGGGGGCCCACACCAATAATTCTATGCACCCTGCCCCCTCACCTGTGTGTGTGCCCCCATGCAGGCATTTGTGTTCCTCTGTACTCCTGCCACTTTTGGCACATGATGGCCTGGTGGGCCCAGTACATCTGTTTTTCACTCTCTGCTGGCTCCAGGGCCTCTCTAGGAGTCTGGGGAGGGCAATAATAGGCTTACCCACCCCTCCAGAGCCCTCTGGAGGCCAAAAATGGACCATTTCCCGACTTCCAGTGGAACCGGAAGTTGGCAAATGGGCCATTTCTGGCCTCCGGAGAGTTGTGCTGGTGTGCCCACCAACATCGCTCCATGTGCCATCTATGGCACATGTACCATAGGTTCACCATCACCATCACTGTCCTATGTTCTTTTGTTTGAATGGCTCATTTACTTTCCGTATATAATTTGTGATTCATTCATTTTGACAGCTGTATAAAATTACAATGCTCCATCATTTACTTTCATTAAAAAAAATAAGGATCTTTCTTACACATGTAAAAGTTAATATTATAAACAAAGAATCCAACACATAGTATTATAGTAGAAAAGTCTGTGACAATGGGATTGGAATAGCAAGACAAAAAAAATGAAATTAAGTAGAATAGTATTGATCTGGAGGCATCATATCCTATCATAAAATAAATGACTACTCACTTATTTATAGTGCTCACTATGAGCTATGGAAGAAATAGGATAGCTTCAGGTTTGTGGTAAAAAGGCGGCTACTGGATCCAGATTCCTGGAATCCCTTGGGATAGTTTACAAATTAATTACAGCTGCTCTCAAGGACAAAACAATAGAATGATAAAATTTCTTATTCTATCTGTCTGGTTATAGTACATCTATATTTTATAAGATGTATATTTTTCCCCATATTTTCCCTATCCAAACTGGGAAAATTTATTAATTTCCAATTAGTAGGTATTTCCTTATCGACAGTTGCACTTGGGACAAACAACAGCATTGAACATCTGGGAAAGTTTTTGACATTCAGTTGGAAAATTGTGCTCTCTGCTAGACCTGGCAAATCCATCCTCTAAAAGGGTTTTTCTTAACACCAGTAACCAAATATTTAATGCTTCCTCTTCTTTTTTTTTTGAAAGGGTGCCGTTTAATAAACATTCTTTTATTTTATTTTAAAAAAACACTCCCTCCTCAGAAGAATTTTTGTTTGGCTATCACTTTCTACTGAACACCTCAATAATCTTAGAAATGAGAAATACAGGAACAATCCTTTTTACCAATTCTTTTTATTTAGGTAATATCTTTTTTCCCCATTTTGATATATTTGTCTTTCTCCTTCCCATGTGGCTATCCACACTATCCTCTTCAATGGCCATCTCACAAATTGTCCACCTCAGTCTAAGTAATTGCTTCAAATGTCCCAGGCAGGATGAATAATTGCCTATTGGATTCCAGTTAACAGAGGTCAAGGTGATGCCCGTCTGGCTTATTCTAGACTTGCCATACAACTTGCTGCTATTACATGGGGTTAGTCAAGCCTATAATCAGTTGAGTTGCACTGAGATGGAACCTTCTGCTTCAGTGAATTATTTTTGCAATACAGCCACCAGGATTATTCTGCTCCAGGCAGCAGGAACAAAAGGGATTGTTAAATTTTACTTGTGCATACATGTACAAGTTTTAATTATTACAGAGGAAATTTGCAATGATCAAGATGGAATGGTCTATTCTGAAGCATAGTGTCAATCCAAACCTGCAGTAATTTATAGCATTGTCTTTAAGCACCATGATTGCTACACTGGCAATATAAATCTCTGCAAGAGAAGTGGCTTAAGGCCAGATGAATAGTACACTCCCTGTCCTTACCAAAAATCTTTGACAGAATTCATGGTAGATTTAAATTTATTCAAAAGGAGAATGTCTTTTTCATAGCTACGTTGATGACTAAGGAAAATCCCTATGTCCAGAAACTTGAGCCAGATTAATGCTTATCTGCGGATAAAGATGGGCAACATCTACTTCTTGGTATATTGTTGAAGACTGCAATTCCCATTATCCATAACAATTGGCCATGTGGCTAGAATTGAAGGGAATTTGGACTTTATACTACCTGGATGTAAAGGGAGTTTAGGTCTTGATTCTTGATGATTTTATCCATAAGACAAATTTTATCATCTCCTGGTTTTTGGCATATCATTGTTATATTTTATTAACATACTGCTGTATCTTCATGTACCTGTGCATTCAGATGGACAAAAGGTTTCCTCTAGACTGAATATTCATCGTACAGTTAATTAAGCTCATTATCAGTCCTGATCTTTAGGAAAGGTCATCTGTTAGGCAATGCTGCCAAAGGGTTATATTCCATTCAAAAACGGATTTTCTCTGGTTCTAGCTCTTAGCTTTGCTATGCTCAAAGCACCACTCCAACATCTCTTCATTAAAAGTAAATTACAAGTTTGCAGTTGATGTAGTGGTTTATTAGTTCACATCAATTATGTATATTCCAATTTTTGTCACTAGCTTTTCTGCCCTCATTGCCCCATCTGCAACTGCCAGGTTATTATTCTATCTTGATCCTAAAAACTTACAGAATTTCCCTGTCCAATTCAAATCAATGAAACAACACACGGTCTGGAGGCTAATTACAGCCTCCTTCCAGGGGCCTCTACTTGCATGAATAATGACAATAATAATGCTCAGAATCATAAACAGTGTGACGGAAAAAAATGCCTGCATCATTATGTCTTCATCCCACCGTTAGAGGTGTGTGATGTGGGTGGCATCACTGTCATATGGTTGGGTATGTAACTATATTACATGAACCTGGAAATATTCTATGTATGCGTTGTTGCTGTAATTAAGAAGAAAGGAGGAGGAGGAGATGACAACGAAAACATCTCAGCTATGTTGAAACAATTATAATTGGAACAATAATAAGAACTATGACACTATACACACACTACATGCAAGAAGCCACAGAGACAGGGATGGAAACGTAGTTATATACTGACAAAAAGAAAAAAAGTGAGATAAAACTGCAGGAAAATATGTTAATTGATAGAAAGAGGATTCTCTGGGGATAGACACGCAAAACAACCTTTTGGGCAAGGAGCAAAAAATGAAAATAACTACGGAGGACACAGTTTGACCATTTCTCTTTAGGCTTGAATGAAAATCCTGGCATGTGACCCTGCCTAGTTAGAAAATGGCAGAACTCCAGAAATGTGCACTACCCATGTTTGAAGATAGCATTTTTGATTAAATATAATAAGGTTAATGTGCAATAAAAATGTTCTTCTATGGTTAGTGTTCTGATTTGTTCCTCTTGAGTTAATGAAAATGCTAACAACACATTTAGAGTCATTTAATTATGTACCTCTATTTGAGGCTTTAGCTGGGGAAACGTACAGTACATCTCCAGAGCTACTGGTGCCCGATTGCTTGCATCTCAAACCTTGTTATTATTATTAATAATAATAATATTCCTCTTTCCAATGCTGTGCTCTTTCTTTCTTTCTTTCTTTCTTTCTTTCTTTCTTTCTTTCTTTCTTTCTTTCTTTCTTTCTTTCTTTCTTTC
>JANHFP010004821.1:34116-44924 GCA_032468135.1 Calamaria suluensis
ATTTCTATGGCTTATCTTGTATCCAGACATTATGAATAAGATTCAAGCCAGTCAAGGAACCACACTATGTTAGAATTAATCTTTGTTAATGCATTGGAACTGTGAATCATAGTTTGTTTGTGTGTCTTTAAGACAGAAAGAAATGTAACCTGTAGTTATACTGATTGTAGGGGAGATATCTTTATAAGCAGGGAAGCAAGATGTGTGTTTCTGGGCTGGCTTGAATGGTTGAGCTCTTTTGTGGGGCATGCTGTGACTAGCCATGCCCCTGATGGCTGGCCACATTCCTTGGCTATGCCAGTTGATGTGTTATTGCCTTGCTGACACCTTTCCAATACTGTATGTGCTTGTACTAAGCAATGTGTGTGGGGTTTTCTGTGTAGCTTAATCAAGGTTTGGTTTTGTGCATGATGTAAGATACTTTGTATGTTAAAGTCTGTTTCTGTAAGGTTTGTGTTTAATATATGTTTATAGATTTTGTACAACCTGTGTCATGTCTTCACTTAAACTTCAGCCACTGTACTTTGAGTACACCTCCTAACAGGGAACTGCAATTACAGCCTTTGTATCAGCAGCCTTTTAACTGGGGTTTGCTAGCTCTTCCGCTGCACATGCACCTCCAATTGGGGATCTGCATTATTTCACACTGACAATCTTCACTTACCAAATAATTTTTAAAAATCCCAGGGTCAGAATTTATTTTGTTATTTTTTGTTAGAAAATGGAGTCTACGGGTGCTTTTGTTGCTTGCTTGCTTGCTGATTGATTTATTTACATTTAAAAATAAGTTCAAAACAAGAAGTACACATTCTAAAAAGTGAAGCACCAGTCTTGAGCATCATCTTTACTTTCAGTAATGCATAGAAATTATACATACAGAAGCAATCAGCATAAAATAGGTTGAAGGGTTTTATGTTACTTTACTCTGTCCTAACAAAGGAGATCTGGAGGTGATCTGACTGCTCCCAGTCTCGTGGTATCAGCACTTCTCTTTGTTATAATAATACAGCTGGAAGAGAATGATCTCTGAGACCAAAGGAGCATTAAATTTACCTGTTACGTTTGTGAGGGTTTGAAATGGTGATCAGGGTCAATTTAATAATGCCTTCTGAAGCTGTTCAGGAAAGAAAAGAATGAGAAACCTGAGACGGCAAGGCAAACCAACGAATACCCCATAGGCTCTACTAGGTGGTAGAGTCATTGTAGTTCATAATCTCTTTGTGATTTGCATCTCTAGTATGAATAATTTCAGACTGATAAAGGTTATACAATATTTAAGAAGATTTTTGATTTCCTCTGCTCCGCAACCTCTTTAACTGCTATATTGGCTTAAGAAAGAGACCCAATTTCTGGGGTACAGTATATCTCTTTGCACAACTTGAGCCAGTAGGGTTTTCTGGAGTAACTAAAACAGTCACTTCTGATCATGTTAGGATTCTGCTCTGCTTAAATGAGAGTCCCCCAACTGTCCCCTAACTATCTTTTCCCCAACTATATACATAGGTCATTCTGGAACATATTGTGGTGTGTATTATAATAGTCATACAGGGCAGGACCTACCAAGTCCATGAAATTGTATATCAAATGACTTTGTATATATAAAAAAGTTGGAGCTATTATTTATAGATCCAGTTTCTCTTCCTTCTGACTACTACAGCCACAAAATATTTTGAGAAATTACTTTTCAGTTTGTAACTTTATAAGTTTCTTTCTTTCTTTGACACCCTGCTGATTTATCAGGTTTAATTTATATTGTAAACACAAATTCTACACTTACCAGTGTAATCCATCAACCTAATCATAAGATACTTCTAGTCTACACAAACTTTTTTGCCTGTTCATACCACACATTTAATAAAGCCAGTTCATCTAGAAATGAAGTTAAATTAAATTATCTAATATAAATGTCAAATTTGAAAACTTCTGTGTGTACTGTTTTCTAAGCTGCCAATGAAAGGTAGCAAACAGTTAACTTGAGTGAGGATGTGCTTGTGAAAGACATTGTGCTTAGGTGTGACATCAGCACAACCTGGGAATTGGGGAATGTGACTAAAATGGGTAGAGTTTTCTTTTGAAGGAAAGAATTTTATATCTGTGTTTGCACGGGAACCTTGAGTTCTTGCAGCATGGATTAAGAGTTGTCAGTTTCTTTGTTACCTAATAAAAATGAATTTGGACTGAGTCTCGGAACATTCATTTTTAGGAGACGATTTACTGGAATTCTTTGACAATAAATGTGTTTCATAAAATTAGTGAAAATTGCAACTTGAGAGTAACAAAAGAACTTACTGTGTTTAAATAGAAGCAAAAACAAGCAAGGTAGAGAAAAACGAAGCACTGCTTCTAGAATTATTTATATTTTTTTCTTCAGCAACAGCCATAAGAGATAATTTTATTTTCTTCTATGCAACAAAGAAAGGGGTTGTCTACATGTGCCTTGGGAGCAATAAATGAGTTGTATATGCTTTGCTCAATGCCTTATGACCAGGAGGGAGACTTGGAATGATAACTGTATTTTATCATGCTGATGGATAGATAGAGAGAGGACCATCTCTTTATATGATTTTCCTCCAGAATTATGTTGGATTGTAAATAATAAAAAGGTAATTGATACTTTGAGGTTGCTTTTTAGCTTCTGTTCTCATTCACCTAACTGGATATGAAGAAACTTTTCCAAAAGTTGCAATCCATTTTTTAAAAGTATTTTTTTTTTTAAATGATACTTTCAATATAGGGAAGAATTAAAAAGATGAGAGAAGGAGGGAGACAGAAAGGGATATTTAAGGTACATTAGTAAGAGGGCATCCAAAATATGAGCTGCTGAGAGAATATCTGAGGCAGCGTTTCTGTGCATGGAATGAACCATTGACAGGTAGTGGAAGTGGATGATGTTTGGAAATCATACCAGTGACTGGACAGGGCTAAATTAAACAGCACAGAAGCACTGATCATAATAGCACAACAGGCAGATCCATAAAACAGGTGTCTATCACCCTAGACAGGACCCAAGGTGCATGCTCTGCAGAAAGGCTGGAGAGACAATCGAACACATAGTGATAGCTCCTTGAATACAGAAATATTTCCCAAAGTGTAAAAGAAAGTTAAATAATAAAACAAATAGCAGAAGCAAAATATTTATTGGAAAAATTCTGACAAACTAAAAAAGGTAAAAGTTTCCCTCGCACATATGTGCTAGTTGTTTACGACTCTAGGGGGCAGTGCTCATCTCCGTTTCAAAGCCGAAGAACCAGCACTGTCTGAAGACGTCTCCGTGGTCATATGGCAAAATGAATGCCAAAGGTGCACGGAAGCTGGGACAAGTAACGGGAGCTCACCCCATTACATGGCACTAGGGATTTGAACCACTGAACTGCTTACCTTCCAATCGACAAGCTCATATATAACACACTTTATGTGTTACATATATATAACACTTTATGTGTTACACACAGCTTACACATGGAGTTCCTTTCCATTTCCCTTTTTATGATCTCAAACTATAGACTCTGACCAGATATTTCATCAATCTTGACAAGGAATACCCCTAATATTTTAGAAGACAATGTCTGCATCAGGCTGTTCATTTGCAATGTTTTTTTAAAAATCTATCAGATTATATTTTCATTTTCTTCTGGTCTTTGGTACATAATTATTCCACTTTAGCATGTTGTCACAATTCCATGAATCTGTGTGTTCATATATACTTTGTTATACTGAATAACATCAAAGTTAGCTGATTACCAATCATGATCAGCATAAAAGATAATTTGCTAGCCAATCCTGCAAACTCGCTATATTTTGTTTGAACATGGGTTATCTTTGGTTTTGCTAGATCCAAAATACTATTCTAAGATATTAACATTAACTAACATCTTTTCCTGAAAATACAACCTATTCTGAAAGTAAGTACTACTTTGATTTTTACACATAAGCCCTACCCCCAAAATAATCCCTAATTAAGATCCCACCCACTCCAGGGTGCACAAGTAAAAATTAAGCTAGGGTGGGGATGGGAATGGAGCTGCCCTACTACTTACCTTTGGATATTTGCAGCCAGGCCTCACACACCTCGGCCTATTTCTTCTGCAGCTGGCAAAGATATCCTAAAGGCCTCTGTAGACAATAACAGAGCTCTATCTGGAGCTCTGTGGAGCTCTTTAGGAAAGGCTGCAGAAGCCTTTCCTAAAGGCCATTCATGAAGGCCTGTCCAACCAATAATAGAGCTCTGGATTGATCTGAAGCTCTGTTTTCAGCTGCAGAGGCCTTCAGGAAAGCCTTGCTGGCCTTGTCAGCTGAAGACATTCCTAAAGGCAGTGAAAAAGAGGCCAGGGGTGATACACACAAGTGAGATGAGTCAATGGATGACATCTCCCCCCCCCCCCAAAAAAAAAGAACTGGTGGAAAAAAATATAAGACAGGGTCCTATTTTGGGAAAATATGGGTAGATTGAATTTTAATTCAAATATTTTTATTTTTACTGTATCATCCATGGATTTAAAATGATTGAATTTTAATTCCTGTCCTTGCTTTTTTCATTATTTTTTCATTGAAATATATCTTGTGGTATGTCCATGAGTCATCCAGAAAGAGATTGAATCACTCAAGAGTAAAGAAGGTGTCCTTGATGGAGATGTACAAAGTCCATTGTAAAAGTGACAAAGGATGAAAAATATATTGAGTCTACAACAGACTGATAATCTTAAAAAGTGCTTTAAGCAACATCTTAATGCATTAAAGTCAGATTTGTAAGACTGGCATTAGCCTGACCACATTGTTCAAACCAAGAAGTCAACTTCACGGGAAAGCTAAAACTACCTTTATTTGAATTTGGTTTGATAACCGCTTAAAAAGTCATTTCGAAAAATTTTCTATCTGTAGTGGACTTAAAATATTTTTCACTACCATCACCCTTACAGTGGTCCTTGCATGTCAAATAAATATTCCATATTCTTTACAATTGTGGTTATGCCTCATTTGAAATATTGTGTCAATTTCTAGGCCCCGCATGTAAAAAGAAAATTGATAAGCTGCAGCAAATTCAGAGGAAGGTTAAGGAACTGGAAATTAAGTTCTGTATGAAACTATTAAAGTCACTGGCTATGTTTAGCCTGCAGACAGTGAGACTGTGGAGAGATATAATAGAATCCTTCAGATTTTTAGAACTTGGCATATAGAGGAGGAAATTGATTTGCATTATGTTACCCCAGGAGACAAGACCAGAACCAACAGGTTCAAGCAAGCTGGAGAAATATAGTTAGGAAGGCCACTATATAAAATGTTTTAGTAAATTCTGCAGTGAATTGGAATAGATGACCATGGAGATTCATTCCAACTCTATGAATCTGCGTCACTTAAAAAGCAAGTGAAGCCTAGACGAGTTGTGTACACCTGATTTAGGGGGATTCCAAGGATAAAAAAAAAAAGTGTAAAACAAAAACAAAAAGAAAAAAGATTCTATTTTGAGGGTAGACACAAGATTGAGAAGAAGCATTTCATTTCTTAAAAATAAAGCTATTGTAAATGCCACCACTGGGCAGGTCATTTCAGAAATAGTTTGGTTTGGTTCCATATGGTTTACTTTGTATTTATTACAACATCTATGATCCATGAATATGTTTTAGATTCATGAAATGAAAATGCTTAGCAGGAATGTCTTATAAGTACAGATTTGATTTATATTTTATGAGCCTGAGTATCTACCGTTCCCTTGGAATGTAATAAATCGTTTGCTGGTTTGCATCAGAGTTTACCTAATTTAATATCCTTTGCAACCATTCCAGCATGTGAGAGCTTATCAGAAAGTAACCAGAGATTGCTAGGAAAACAAAGACCTATCTATCTTTCCCAGTATAAGAAATAAGTAGTGTTCTGTGTGCCTTTGGTATTTAGTCATCCCATCCACATGACCATGGAGACATTTTTGGACAGCACTGGCTGTTCTGCTTTGAAATGAGATGAGCACAACCCCCTAGAGTTGGAATGACTAGAACAGTGATGGCGAACCTGTGGCACGCAGAGCCATATTGATTGTCCTGCCTGCACAGCTAAAAAATGGCCTATTTGACAATTTCTGGTTCTACTTCTGGTTTAAAAACAGACTGGTTTTGGTCTCTGGAGGAATGGAAAGGCCCACTTTTAGCACCTTCTGACTCCTAGAGAGTCCCTGGAAGCAGTGGAGGCTGACTTAACATCAGGTATCAAAAGTGGGGATGGGACGCATGCACGGGGTGTGTGTGAATAGCATTATGGGTGTTGGCATGCAGGCACCCATCCTGTACCCCTCCCCCCCACTTTTGGCATGCAATGGGAAAAAGGTTCACCATCACTGGACTCGAACATATGTGTGACGGGAACCTTTTCCTTTTTACTTACTGTAGCCTACAAAATAGGAACATTCATCAAAATAATTCCATTTTGTCATTCCACTGAGATAAATACTCCTCAAGGGACGAAACAGAGGAAATAGAAATGGACCATCACTTCTTTTTAAAGAAAAAGGGCCTATGCAGGTACTAAAATTGGTATTCCTCCAGGCTGAGCCAGCCATTAACTTTATTCATTGATGAGCTTCAGAACACTGATGGTTTTTCTACAGAAGTTAATATATACTTTTTATCATTTTTATTTAATTTCAGTGTGGAGTATATAACTAAGGCCCAATTCTATCGTGTTCTAATCTAATTGAAGGAGATTAAAGTATAGTGTAATACCTCAATGGACATTCATGTATGGTATTTTTTCACAGTATTATAATGCTGTATCACAAAAAATGCTTAGCAGAAAATCAGTCTATATGATTATTCTTCCATGTGATTAAGTTGCCATGAATAAATCCAATTATAAACCTTTTTCTTACTATTATATATGACTTCAGTTGCACTATTACTGCAGTGTTTCTCACAATGCATAGGAGATGGCATTAAAAATTGACCTTTAGTTGTAATATACTTCCTGTTACCACATACTGAAAAGCACTGGCAGCCCTGTGTTTAGGGCTAAAGACAACTTACTAGAAACACAATATATTTTTTATGTGCAGCAATATACATAGTATCTCTGTCAATTGATAAAATAACTGAGACAAGTGTGAAGATGAATCAAAGCATAGCAAATTTTATGCATTCATATTTCTCGTTCTATTGTCGATAGAAAAGGTATGAAATGTTATTTCTTTGTTTAGAAATAACATTGTTATTCAAAGCAATATGAATATAAAAATATTGTTCTACAAATCATTTTGTAAGTATTCCTCATGATTTTTTTTAAAGAACTGTTTCTTAATTTTAATATTTACTACCATTGGTTTGTACATTATACTGAAATTTAGATTAAATTAGACAATAAACCATTTTTCAGGAAAATTGATGAGTTCATTTTAATTCTTGTGCAACAGTTCCAAGAACTGAAAATATAGCTAAAGCTTTCTAAAATTACTATATGGAAGAATATTTTATAAACAGTGATGGGGGGATATTTTATAAACCATATATTTCTACTACCCATTGTCAAAGTAGGAGTTGGAAAGTTTAGTTGTGAGACTCAATTTTTATGCTGTTTTCAATGGTTCATTGGGTTGGCAACATATCCTGAAGGAGGCTGTAGAGTCCTAGATGGGAAAGAGTGATTCAGTAATGTTCCAGACAGACAGGAATATGAGTATAAAAAAACAAAATCTTGTAGAGGCATCTTTTCTGGCTAAAACATTTTTTAAAAGGCAAAAGCTTTCAGGAGCTGCAGTTCATGAGATTCATGGAATGGCTAGGCTGATTTAACTGCCAAATTGGGCAGAGGGGAGGGGAGGAGAAGAGAGAAAGGCAGGCTATGCAAATGCAAGCTACGAATTACCAGTAATTTATTAATTTATAATGTTTTTAAAAAGGCCATTTTGTTGAGACCTTCTGGGATTGTTTAAGATCCTTTGATTTAATTCTGCTCAATGATAGAGTTAATGTCCCATTTTTCGAAAGTCATCTTGTCTTGGGAGACTGGAATTATCTTCTTGCTCCTTCTTCCGTTTTCTATTTGCTTCAGGTTGGGTGACTGTTAATATTCAAGAAGGGACCAGCCACCCACTTTCTCAGAAAGGGTCATAGTCCAGTATGAGCTATAAATTATTAATATGTGTGAGTGGTTTGAAATGTGATAACAAGAAGGTTTCTCTTATTCTGTTTCTGTGGTTTGCTTTAAATTTGGAAATCCAGGGAATTGAACTGGCTCTATTGATTTCCTGTTGATTTTGTTGGGGGGGCAGTTCGGTCTCCTGAATTCCTAGTTTAGCATCTCTGACAAGTGGGTCATATTAAGTAGGATTCTACTGTTAAGATTAGCTATAAAGAAACATTGGGTGGCACATCTTTCGAAGGAAGATGCAATAATATTGGGAGGCTTGACCATTTCTAAGCTTCTTCTGTAATGTAGTATTGATTTGATATTGTGTATCTTTATGGTGATGTCAAGAAAGTGTAGACAGGTCTACGTTGAGATTGATGATAGGGTAGAAGTTGTTGAAGGCATGATATCATTTAATTAGAGATTTATTTCAATGGGTCCAGTTAATGAAAATGTAAATCTCAATCTTTGTGGAATAACTGACAAACTCTTATTCTAGGTCAGCAATTAAGATTTTGGCCTATTGATAAATTATGTGTCCCTGTGGCTGTGCTACTGATTTGCACATCCCTGTTATTGCCAACACTTAAATAGTCTATCATAATTCTACTAATTTTTAAAAGAGCTTGATGGCTTTTAGGATTCCATACTGTTTTATAATCGATTGGAAGAGGTTTTTTACATAGGATATTCTGTGTTTTTATGTCTTTCCTTCAGTTTATGTTTTTATGTCTTTTTTAAAAAACTGTATCCTTATTGATATATTATTGTTATTTAGAGATATATGCCACCTTCAGTCATGCTGAATGTATGGATATAAATTGATTATTTGAATGAAGGAATGTGTAGTGTTATATCCTGGTTTTTATTCTATAATTATCAAATTGCTTCACTGCATTTTTAACCAATTAAGGAAAAAAACCCAAAAAAATACCTTCTAATAAAAAAAGGACTCCAACAGAAACTGACCTCAAATCAGGAGCTGGTTTTCCACAACATTTGGAAAAAAAATCCTCCCTGAACTGAAGTAGGCATTTCTTTGTCTCCCGTTCTCTTCTTTGATCTCTCCTGTTTCTGCCTCTTCTGTGTCAGGGCAGGGCAGTCCGTATTAGATGACTCTGCAAATGAGGATTGCATTAATGAATATGCATTAAATTGAGCTCATTAACATTACTGTTCAGGGAACATTTGTCAGTAGCCTCTTTGATGAATTTAGGAAACTCTGCAAACTGTCAGCTTTCTTTATTTGATTTACTTGTTAAGCATTACTCTGAAGGAGAGATGAGATAATAGCTATCCCACCATCACACACACTCACAAAAGTCTAATGAAGCTTTAAATTCCTTAAAATCAAGATGATCTAATAACTTTCTGTGGCACTTGACTTTTGCTATGCTAAGCCATTCAGTGATAATCTATCCCATGACATTAGAGACCTGCAGCCACCTTAATGGTCAATAAATACCATTACTATTCCAAACTAGAATTTCATTATCTGGGGGCTCCATGTCAAAATCCCCAAAGCCTCAAAGAAAATCCAAAGCTTCTGACATTTACAAAGCTGTTTCTAAAGACATAAAGACATAAAGGGAGTGAAAGGTCGCCACAGCCAAAGATACTGAAGGACTGCAGGCATGAAAATATTCCTGCCACTAAAGTTTAAAGGAAGAGTTGTTTTACAGAACAAAGTTCTCAATTTTGCTATGAATAATCACTGTAATCCTTCCCAGAGGGCAAAAAAGCTTATGCCTGAACTGGTGGTAGCTGCACATAACTACTTAAATGCAACAGTGAGTGGCACACCCTCATTTACTTCCAGCAGTGAGGATCTATCTCAGTAGACTCCTGGCATTCGTTCAGAAAGATTTAATCAAGTAGAGAAGTAAATATGCTCATGAGCCTTTGGGGGAAAATAAACAACCAAAAATGAATATAATCTCATCTTTGGTCAATGAGCTGAAGATTTCCTTTTGTTCCTCCCCAAACAATCTATAATAGATAGTTTAGGGATTATATGTAGAAAGCAGGAGCAAAATCAGAGACAGCATTATCTCCGCAATTGCAGTATCACAGTTACCAATAAATATAGCTGGTTTCATCTTGTCTGAATGATGAAATAATGACTCTTTAGTAACCAGAAACAAACCTTAGCAAGCAACAATGTCACCCTTCCTGAAGCAAGCAGCTTTAGGATCAAATCATATCAGAACCAGACAGCATGAGCTGAAGTCCAGTTTGTTCCCCAACCCACCCCTTTTATTTTATTTTTTCTAGCAAACTGTTGTGTTTTGGTTGACAGAACTATGAATATGTCTTACACAAGTCAATAAGCGGGGAATGTTTTTCTTTAATCTGTTTCATGAATCTTCTGAGGAAATGTTATTAAAACTTCACAATTCTTCAAGATGTATATTTCGCATGGTAGTACACAGTGACGAAAGGGTACCAAATTTGATCCAAGGGCAGTAATGGCAACACTTCACTCTTGGCATGTATATATTCACTATACATACTATGCATGCCACACATATTTATATTTCATAAGAATATATAAACATTTGCAATTCTACATAACCATGCAGTGCTAGATCCAAATCCCCACTACTATATATGTGAAATACCACTGACTGACTGACTGACTGATTGACTGACTGACTGACTGACTGACTGACTGACTCACTCACTCACTCACTCACTCA
>JANHFP010004821.1:123233-137452 GCA_032468135.1 Calamaria suluensis
CTGGTAACTGCTTTGTCTGTTTGGAATTGCATTGGGGGTTGCTCCCTGGGTTAATTCCCTTGGGCTGGGTCGTGACAAGCATAAAATTCAACAAACTATACAGAGTGATCATATTGTAAAACATGAGGTCACCAAACAGTTAATTCAATCAATTAAAATTGAAGGTGTAATACTTCTCAGACGAAACAGTGTTAATATTTCATTAGAAGTAAGTTGTATAATAAACGTATTAAAGTATTACAATTTTAAGGTATTGGTGCTTTACAAAAGCTGTCCAATTTGAAAACATGTGCATACAGAAGACTTTTCTTAACTTAAGTGTAACACAAAATAGAAAGCCCCCCCCCTTTTTTTTTAAAAAAAAGAAAAAATAAAGTTGAAAATGTATTTTAGATCATATACATTGGGAAGCCTAAGAAATTGGATTTTTCTTTCTTTTTCTTTCTTTTTTTTGGCTTTTCATTCTTCTGCTGGAGTTTGTTGAATAGCAGCTCAAGATGTTAGAGTTCAACTACTGATTCAGCTCTTGGTTCAGATGCATTGCAGTAATGAATGACTCCCCAGAACAAATACAAAAGCAGGTAAAGCTAACCCTTCATTATCAGGCTGGGTGAATGATGTAACTTAACTGTAACAAAGGGACGCCAATGAAGATATTGATAGGACATTTCAGTGTTAGAAATATCATAATTCAGTGCTATTGCAGCCATTTGAAGATTTTGCTCATATACTAGCCAATACACAGAGAGAGCCACTTGGAGTCAGGCAAAAGCAACAAGAACCACTTGTGAAGAGTCCTTCAATGCCAGTTAACTATGTTACAAGAGTCTTGCCAGACTGATTGCATTTCCTTGGGAATGGCAAGTTAAGGATTCAAGATTTTTGGCATAGGTCTGGCCCATGCTGCTTTCAGTGCAAGGACTCAAAACTCCACCCGCCTTTCCCATCCCTCCAGTTTAGCTGGAGATTCCAACATAAACACACAAATACACACTCATGCACATTGGAAAAAAATCAATTAAATGTAAACTTAAATAAAATACAACGGCACTAAAAATAATTTTAAAAATATTTTGAGATTAGATAACCATTTGTTTGAAATGCTACAGAGTTTCCTGCCTAAGCAGGGGGGTTGGACTAGAAGACCTCCAACTCTATTATTTTATTATTTTATTCTATTTGTTCTCAATATAATAAAATGGCTCTCCATTGGAAATATTTCAAAACCATTGGAAAACTTTTATATCACATGAAAATATCTAATAACTAAGCATTGACAATTTAGGGGCATGCAAGTTGCAAAATTCTATCAACATGACAAAAAAGAAAAAAGAAAAAGAAAGGAAAAAAATATAATGCTCAAGTGACTTAGTATAGAAAACCTCTATGAACACATTAGTAATATTTTCAAAGATATTCTAAAATAGCAATTACAAAAAGCTAATGTTATTTTGCTACAATTATGTATTTGAATTCTTACCTCCCTTAAGGAACATCTGTCATTCATTAAAATGTTTTCAAGGCAGTGGATCTTCAAAGGGTCTATCAGTTTGATGAAAGCTTAAGGAAATCACTTCTTTAATGCTTCTTCATGAAGCAACATTACCTTTTCGTTTCTAAGAGGGAACCAAGTGGTTCACATTAATTTGCCTGGTTTGGTGCTTTCTTCTCTTCTGGAACTTGTGATAACTTTAAGGTTCCAGATAACTTCCAACATCTTGGCGCTAACTTATCTACAGACAACAATCTGGAACAAAGTGCATCACTAAAACAAATAGTGTCATCTCTTTACCTTAACAAAGCACAATATGTTTTCTCTGTATCAATATCCATTGATATTCCACATCAATGGAATGAAGGCATATTCTTGGTGCATAATGACAATAGCATTTAGGCTTATATTCCACTTCACAGTGCTTTACAGCCTTCTCTATGTGGTTTACAGAGTCAGCATATTCCCGTCAACAGGCTGAGTCAACCTTGAGCCTTGTGAAATTTGAACTTCCAAATTTCAGGCAGTCAGCAGAAGTAGCCTGCAGTAATGCATTCTAATCACCATGCCACCATGGCTCCTAAGAGAGAGAGAAAGAGATTAAATGTAAAATTTCCAACTTGAACCAGTGTCATGACAGTCTCAGTCAAAGATTAAAAAGTGGAATTTTAAACAAAATGGATTCAGCAGCACCTTTGTCTATTATTACACACAAAAAGCAAAGAAATCAAATAGGAATGAAGCAGTCATACCAAAGTGAAGAGTAATCTGGTTGACTGAGAACTCAGGAAATTGGAGTTCCACAGGAGAACAGATTTAGAAAGGCTGAGATGAACAGCTATATATTAGACAAATGCATTCTGAGGAAGGTGCTCTTTACTCATTTAAATGAAGCCTCATTTTTCTAGATCTTATTGTCAATACATATTGACCTCCACTTCATTAGAAGGTTTATATTTTATTCAAGGAAGTACATTACTTAGATGTGGAATTTGGCTCTCTTTTTTTAACTGAGCAAAAACAAACTGAAAATCTGCTGGCACAATTATGTACTCAGATAATAAGGCTAAGGCTGCTGATTAGCTGATTTATGCACTTATACTTTGTACCTCTCCAATTTAGCAGTTTAGTCAGGAGCTCAGTCATATGTGCTGCAGTTATTCCACCAACGTATTAAAAATTTGTCTTCCTGAAGATTTTTGAATAAGCAGCCCATTCTAAATTGACAATAACATCCAAAGCAAACAGGAAAAGAAAGAGCAAACAAAAATATGTATTTCACAAAGCTTTATTTGAGGGTTTCATAAATATGCATATTTTCTTCTCTTCTTTCCAACCACCTCATTCTAGAGGCTTAAATTATCTCTGTTGCTTGGTTAAGCTGAACTAAAAGTATTTCTGTCCTTTTTTTTAGTGCAAACTACATCCATTTGAAAGTTTACGATGATGCTTTCCATTCAATTACATACCATTCTCAGTGATTCTTTGGACCACAGAATTTTTTTCATAATTTATTCATCACCATAACAATAATAAATAGGAAAAACAATTAGAGGTACAGATGTAACCTTACAATAAATTTAGAATGCTATCTCTTTTCATATCTCTACACTTCAATATGAGACGTACCTTACCTTACAGGATAAAACCCTTCATCTAGCTTGATCATTTCACAGGGGCCATAAAGATATAAGTGAAATTAAAATTTTCACAAACTTAAAGGATGAAAGAGTAATGTGTACATAGTTCTGAAGGGTGGGAAAAACAAAAGTCACATGTCCTTTTATTCCTCCTAAAGATATCCCAAAACATAAAAGGCTGGATTATTGCAATCTGTCCATTAGTAAAGTACACTTTACTATGATTAAGGTGCCTCCTTAAAGAATGTCAACCAAGACTCATAAAATATGCTTCTTGTCTATGAAGCCACTTGGGCAACTTACAACTGTGATATCCTTGATAAAGAGTAGAATAAGCAATTTAAGAAGTTGGACGTGGGAATTATTTATCTAAAATTTATCCTACCATTTTTTTCGCTGGCCTCACCAAACCACCACAACCTGCAAGTGCTAATTCAAAATGTAGTGCACATAAAAGTTCTTCAGTACTTCAAATTATATATTTAAACAGTATACTCTTAAGATACTGATTGTAGTACTGTCTCATATTACTCAGGCCGTTCTCTCAAACTGAATCCCTAGTCAGGAATGGAACCACTTCTAATCCTGAACAATGTAGAAGCTTGGGAGAATATTGGGGTCAATAGTGTTAAAGCGATCAAGTAAGAACAATATGATTGAGTTGCATCATTTACCTTTCTAGATTAAAAATAATAATTTGTTTCCTTTAAAAGTGCTTGAATTGGACTGTAGTAATATTATAGTTATTATAATATTATAGTAATATTATAGTAAAGGGACATGGTGGATCAGTGGGTAAGATAGGTGAGTTTGTCAATCGGAAGGTCGGCAATTCAGCGGTTTGAATCCCTAGTGCCACATAATGGGGTGAGCTTCCGTTACTTGTCCCAGCTTCTCCCAACCTAGCAGTTTCAAAAGCACGTAAAAAATACAAGTAGAAAAAATAGGGGCCACCTTTGGTGGGAAGGTTACAGAATTCCGTGCACCTTTGGCGTTTAGCCATGCTGGCCACATGACCACAGAGACATCTTCGGACAGCACTGGCTGTTCGGCTTTGAAACAGAGATGAGCAGTGCCCCCTAGAGTTGGAAATGACTAGCACATATGTGCGTGGGAAACCTTTACCTTTAATATTATAGTAATATTAATGTGTATATACTTCTTTCATAAGATGTTAGAAGGAAAAAACACATATGTACATACACTTCCTACTGTTCCTACTCTTCTATTCTCCTCTCCTTCTCCTTCTCCCCTCCCCCTTTACCCCAACTCCTCCTTCTGATGCTAGTAACAGCCATGGTTGAATCAGAATCTATTTTGTAGGCACAGGACTACAGCCAATGCACATTGGCTGAATCAGATAACTCATTGAGTTCTGGATTGGACTCTTGAACTAGACTAGGTGTTCAACACACCCTTCTGTTGGAATGAGTTGCTGCATAAATGCAGTTCAGGCCTGCAAAGGCTGAGACAAACCAGGCTTATGAGAATTTGTTTTGTATAGAATCAACTCTCATTGTGTGGGGGGAGGGAGAAGAAGGGGAGTAGAAAGCTGAATCTGATTCTTTTTCTCCTGTTTGATTGATTCTTCAAGATGAGGCCTGGATTTCAAATCAGGAATAAATATGCATAAAAATCCCCAAAAACCACCAACTACCCTTCTGCTGCTTTTTTAGTGATTGTATTGCTTCATTTAAATATTGTTCAAGATAAAAAGTATGATTGCTCTGATATTCCTGGTCTCAACTATCTCTTCCAAGTATCTGGTTCATTTTTTCAGTGAAGCTGTCAAGACCAGCAAAAGCCAGACAGGTGACCAGTGCCTTTGGTGGTCCCAATTTAGTTAGCTGTGCCTTGGGATAACAATACCTCACTGAAGGTTAGGCCTGGTCTTACAATAACTTTGAATGACTTTTTTTCACCTCAACAGACAACTGACAAAAGTCTTCCTTATTTACCCTTTTTAAACGTATAATTAGTTTAATCTTATTTTTAGAATAAGCATGTTCATAAACACCCTAAAAAGAGGATACAAAATGAAATATCCTAAAAAGAGGAACAAGATCAAGCACCGTTCTTGTTCTTCCTCTTATCAAAATTTGTTTCTGCAGTCCAGACAGGAAAAATTAATCCAACACACCTAAAACATTCTCCCAGAACTCTGATTAGTAATGTTCATAAGAAGGCAAATTAAGATTACAATACAGGATTTCCAAGAATACTTTCAAATAAGGCATAAATAGATAAGCAATTTAGGATGGCGTTCCAAACTTTTTCTGTCCCACTTAGGTGAATGGGACTGGAAACTGTCATTTTTTAAAGTCAGGGCTTCCTTGTATTGTGTTCCGTTGGTAAGTGCTACTCAATTTATCAGTGTGAGAAACAGCTCTCATGCTTTTAAAACATCAAAAAGCTAATCAAAAGCTAAAAACAGAAACACTGACACTGACAATAAAAAGCAATAAGAAAGGAACCTCTGGAAAACAAGTATATCCCTTAAGAAAAATGTTACTTTTGTTGTGCTCATCCGTGAGATATCCCAGTGCTCAGAAATAATAGAAATGTGCTCTGCTGTTTTTTTCCATACTGTCCACTCCATTGTTACTTGGTCAAAAGACTCTAGATTCTCTGATTAAAATGTGTGACACTCTCAACAGATTCCTGGAACTCTGTTATAGTAACAAAACAGCACAGAGACTAAACCCTCAAGAATCCAATCTTTCTTTTTATGTATTAGTATTTACCATTCAATAAATCACACTGTTTATTGCAGTTCAACAGTGACTGCATCCGCTGTTATTTAACTACTCCCAATAATGTATTCTCATCTCTGTTGCATTACTGTTTCTACCAAGGCTAATGATTTCCTGATTTCCACATGCCACTGAGCTGGCAGTAACAAATGATGTTACTCTCTTCTGCATGTTGCAAGTGCTTTAAATTATATTTTACATACCCATTTAAAGGATCATTAGTTAAGTTAATATCTTTGCTATTCAGGAACATCATGCATGTTGGCAAAGGACTGGCTTGTTCACTTGGGTTCTCTAGTAACTTGCAATGCAATCTTCCATTCTAAATGACATTTTAAACATTCACTGGTTTCCAGCTCTGTTGAGATCTCCTACTATTATGAACTAGAACTTCATAACTTCTTATTTTTTTATGAATACATAAAACTGATTTAATCTATAGCTTTTAGAAACATAGTCTTTGGCAGCATGATCTGTCGCCCCAAAAAATCAATTTTGCAAAACACAGAAAAGTTTTGGTATTCTGGTTGACCACAAGTTAAGCATGAGGCAGTAGTATCACTCAGCTGCTAAAAAAATACAACCCAAATATTATTATTGTTGTTGTTAATTACAAAGTTGTATCCAACCCATGGACAACAATTCCTCCAGGTCTTCCTGTCCTCCACCATCCTCTACAGTCCACCTAAGCCCACGTCTACTGCTTCAGTGACTCTATCCATCCATCTCATTCTCTGTCATCCCTTTTTCTTTTGCCCTCAATCTTTCCCAGCATCAGACTCTTCTCCAGTGAGTCCTTCTTTCTCATTAGGTGGCCAAACTTTTTGAGTTTCATTATCAGGATCTGGCCTTCCAAAGAGCAGTCAGGGTTGATCTCCTCTAGGACTGACCAGTTGGATCACTTTGCAGTCCAAGGGACTCGCAGAAGTCTTCTCCAGCACCAAAGTTCAAAGGCCTAAATTCTTTGGCGCTCAATTCTTTGGCACTGGAGCAGCACTGAAATGCTGTGTTCTCGTGTTAACAAGCAGTGGAACATTAGATTAGACACCTGCCTTTAGAATGGAATATTTTGCCATTTTTCTACCCAGCTAAATTGTTGCAATTCTTTTATTAGGCCTCCTACTGGGCATTTGTGAAGCATTTCTGTCTTTTGTTTGATGCATCCAGGTGAGTCTTTTCTTCCTGCATGGCAAGATTAAGGGGACTTTGTTTTAGGGTAGGAATAGTCCCTTCAGGTCTGATGGGATTATGTAAAGGAAGGGGTGGCATGACTGCGCTTGGCCTGGATTTTGTTCATGAAGCTCTGTGAGTAATCCTCCAGTCGTAGTTTGCTATAAAAGAAAAAAACAAAACAACACCCTCCCCCAGTGTAATTCTAGGCCACCACAACAAAAATGCAGTGAGATATATGACATATATCACTGTCTCCTCTATACTGTGTTGGCTTTAGAATACTAAAATGTGTGTTCACTTCTAACCATTGCATTTTAAGAAAGTTATTGACAAACTGGAGGGTGTCCAGAGGAAAAGCAGCTAAAAGGATTAGGGGGCTGGAAGGAATAGATTTAGGATGAACATTGAAGATATTCTAAAGGCCTGTGTGGGGTAGCAGCTAAAGGACTGAAGTGGCAATGGAGAGATACAGGTTAAATACATCCTTGGCCACAGAAGCTCACTGGATGACTTTCAGTCAATCAGTGACATTCAGTCTAACTTAATTCAAGAGTTGCTGTTGGGAGGGAAGATCCAGGAGAGCACTATGTACACTACCTTGGGATCCTTAATAAAAGGCCAGATATAAATCCAACACGTAATTAAAAATAAACCTAGTGAAGGCTGTAGGGAATATGATAGCTCTCCTCAAGTACAAAAAAAAATATTTTGCTCGGTTATACTTGCTCGGTGCTTTTACCCAAAAAAAGAAACAAATAGTAGATTTAATTTAAAAGGGAGCAAGTTTTACTTTGGACATTAAGAAAAAGTTTCTTACAGTAAGAGTTGTTCAAGAGTTGCCTTGGCAGATGGTGACTGCATTTCACCTGAGATATGGTCAGCCTTCCTAGCTAGGAAACACGAGTGATTTGAACTTCACTGTAAGGCTACATTAACAGAATCTTGCAACTCTAAAAGTGCAAATCTCCCACCATCTTTTTTTACAGCCTGAGAAGCCAGGGAGGATGTTTTCTGAGTAACTTTGTCTGCCTTTATGAAGCTGTAAGCCTCCCCCCCCCTTCTTATCTGATCACTCCCCTAAGCAGCATCTCTTCCTCATCACGGGTGATCAAGCTGAATGTCATCTGTCAGGGATGTGGTAATAGTGGATACCTGCACTGGGCAGGGAGTTGGATAAAATTATCCTCAGGGTTCTTTCCATCCTTTCTGAGGAGGTCCTTGCTGCTCTCTGAGCTTGCTTGTTTTCTTGCAGATGTTTCATTACTCAAGCTAGGTAACACCATCAATGCTAGTAAGGAGTGCAGTTTTCTGTCAGTTTATATTCTGGTGGCTTGCCCTGTCAGTGTTGCTGGGGGTGGTGGTTTCTTTCATAACTTTGCCTGGATATCCATTTTGTTGGGATATGTTTTATAGTTGCGGTGGCACAGTGATTAGAGTCCAGTACTGCAGGCTATGTCTGCTGATCACCGGCTGCCAGCAGTTTGACACATCGAATCCCACCAGGCTCAAGGTTGACTCAGTCGTCCATCCATCCGAGCTCAATAAAATGAGGACCCAGATGGTTGGGGGAAGATATGCTGACTCTGTAAAACTGCTTAGAGAGGGATGTAAAGCACTGTGAAGAAGCAAGTAAGTTTAAGTGCTGTTATTGAGTCAATGGAACTCAATTGAGTCAATGGAAGCATATTTCCCCCAACAATCTGGGTCCTCATTTTACCCACCTCGGAAGTATGGAAGGCTGAGTCAACCTTGAGCCTGGTGAGATTTGAACTGCCAAACTGGAGGCAGATGGCAGTCAGCAGAAGTAGCCTGCAGCCCTGCACTCTGATCACTGCACCACCATGGCCTAGAAGTCTAAGGAAGGAGGCATCTGCCAGGGATGAGTGACAGGAGCCAAACTTGCAATCCTTTCTTGTCAATTACCTCTCTACTATTTTTTTTTATATTCTCCTGATTTGCCAAGACAATATTTTATTCAGTTCTAATCCTTTATTGGACTTCCAGTCTACTAAGCTTATTTTCACTTTTTAAATTCTGAAGCCACAAGTTGGGCCAATAATATGTATAATCCTCACAATACAGCTACTTTCCCATTGCTTTTGACCTTTTGGTGTGTGTGCTTTTTTTAATCCTAGCATTATGATTCCCAGTTTGCAGCACCAAAGTTCTTTTTATAAATCAGATGAAGAAAGGGGAAAATCTGAATAAACCCGATCAGTTGGAGAATGATAAACAATGTTGCAAAAGCAAGTAAATCTGGGCTTTATTATTGCCTTTGGGAAAGCTTCCATAATGAAAATATAAACACAGATGTTAAAAGTGGAAGGGCAGAATAAGTTATTACTGATGTGTTATTTAGAGAGTTAAGATTTGAAATTATGTATTTCTAAAAGGATTGTTACTCTGAAAATATAGTGCTCAAGCTCGCCCTCAGGCAAGTCTGAGGTAGTTATCTTAAAATACCATGTGTGTTGTTCTTTGTGGAAGAACAATGCATTTATGGCAAGGCAGAGAATTTGTCACCCTCCAGATAGAACTGGGCTAGATTTCAGTTTCCCCTGTCTGCCATGCTGGGTATGCTGAGAGGACTTACATCAGGGGTCAGCAAACTGCGGCTCTGGAGCCGCATGTGGCTCTTTCACCCCTCTGCTGAAGCTCCCTGTCACTCAAAATATGTGTCACAACCGCCAGTCTGCAACACTCACCATCACATGATTTACTGAGCTTTTCAACCCCTGGTAGGCCAACTATGGATAAATCCAGGGAAAGAAAAGTTTTAGAAGAAAATGTAACGCTTGATTCAACTACATATGCTAGTTTTGTGGCCGCTCAGGAAATAGTTTGGCATGGGAAGGGTTTTTGTGGCTCTTGGTGTTTTCATTTCGGTGGGAAATGGGTCCAAATGGCTCTTTGAGTATTTAAGATTGCTGACCCTTGACTTACACCATCTATGCCAGTGATGGCTAACCTTTTCTGGACTGAGTGGCCAAACTGCACTGCCCCATGCATGCCCCCCAGGCACGCTCTCACATGCAGCCCCATGTGTATGGACATGCCCCCCGCATACACCCCACCTCCCACGCATGCATAGTGTAGATCTGAAGACCAACTGGCCAGCGGAAGGCATGCGGCATGCATAGCGGAGCTGAACTGGGGTGACGGCTTGCATGCCATCAGAGAGGAAGCTGCGTTGCACCTCTGGCATGCGTGCCATAGTCTCTCCACCATGGATCTATGCTATTCAGGTAGTCTTTGGCTACAACTGCAATCAAAACCTCCATCACTAAATGATGCAGTCCATAAGTGGGTTGTGCCTGACTTTACAACTTACTTAGCTGCGGTCATTAAATGAATCACCACATTTATCAAGCAAATCCGGCTTCCCCCATTGACTTTCGTTTGTTGGAAGCCCCCTGGGAAAATTGCAAATGGTGAACACCTGATTCTGGGATGCTGCAACTGTCATAAACACATCACAGGTTGCCAAGTGCCCAAAATTTGATCATGTAGCCAAGGGGATGTTTTGATGGTTATAAGTGTGAGGACTGGTCATAAGTCACCTTTTTTCATCACCATAACTTTGAACAGTTATGAAATGAATGGTTATAAGTCAAGGACTATTAGTACACCCACACACCTCCAGAAAGTATATCTCCACCTAGTAGACCTTCACTCAGTCCTCAAGAAAGCCAGCAATGACAGGTGAAAATTAAGAAAATGAAGAGAAATAGAAATGGAGATACCAAGAAACAGTTGAATCATGTAGGCATATATAGGGGGGTAACCTTTAATTTGACTAGCAGCACCGACTGGTGCGCTCTCATAGGGAAGGGCTGATGAGGGTCTCAACGGCCTCCATGTGCCGTTTGGTGACCCCAAGGAGTAGTAACCCTCTGAAATGAATTGCCTCCAATGCTGCAGATGGTCCCCGACCTGAGATCATTTTGTCGGGAGCTGAAGACCTGGCTCTTCCGGCAGGCCGGCCTGGGTGACCATGGGGTGTGTGTGTTTAAATTCGATTTAATTTTAAAGATTTTAAAGTTTTTAAATTTTAAATTTTGGAAATTGTGGTTGTCTGTTTTGAACTGCCCCAAGTCTGCAGAGATGGGGTGGTATAGAAATCAGACAAATAAATAAATAAATATTTACGGTTTTGCTGAAACAAAAGCCAAAAAGCTTGGTGGTGCATAGTCTTCCTCTTCATCAGCTATTTTTGTCACTTTGGAGCAACATATGGCGGGAGTACCTGCAGCAGAGCCCTCATTTTCAAGAAGAAAATCCTACTGGTTTACAATCCATGTACTTATCAAATTGAAGTGAACTAGATCAACCAGTGCAAGGAATAATAATAATAATTATATCATGAAAAAGGAGGATAACTATTTTCTTGAGTATTTTTCACAATTTAACAAACGGAGCAAGCGTGCTCGACTAGCAAAGGAAGATCAGATTTTCATTCTGCTTTGCATCAAAGTTATCTTGTCTATTGCTCCAGATCAGAGCGGGCATCTGGAAAAATTGTCCAGGTAACCTTCCATGCGTGGGAAAGTTAAGATTTTTGCCACTCCTAAGCTATGTGGAATCGCACCATCAGCAATCTATCCCCTGCATATCATTTTTCTGCAGACAACACAGGAAAGTTTATGCTAATAATTGTCCAGTAACTTTGCCAACTAGAATTTGGATATAAGCAACTAAGAAGGTTGGCAGGGAAAAACCTGAATGCTTCCAGCAAGTTCTTGAGAAGTTTCAGTTGTCCAACAGGGCAAGCTTGAGCAGGGCGTTGGACTAGAACAGGGGTCTCCAAGCTTTGCAGCTTTAAGACTTGTGGACTTCAACTCCCAGAATTCCTCAGATCAGCAAGGTTGAAGATCCCTGTGTTATATCCCAGCAGGCTAGCAACTTCTGAAGGCTTCTTTTACAAGAGTGGACAATTGCATCCATGCTGTCTATCAGCTTCCTGCAAGAGACCCATGATAGACTTAACTCCAACAGCTGGGTTCTAGATGGTGCATTTGCTTGCCCAGGGTTCTTCCCTTCTGAGCAAGTGCTACTAGAATGAGGACCATGAAGCAATAAAGTTCTTCTTCCGAAGTTTCTACACAGAGACTCAAAAGGCATCTGGCAGATGGAAAAAGATTTCAGTAAAAATTCTACAATAAGATTCTCATGACATGAACTTTGTTTTAAGTTGATTTTTTATTTCACGGACACATCTGTGATATTTTGCCATTGTCTAATTCTGGGAATTTGGGGCTTCTCAGTTTAGTATTCTGGGGTTCCTTGGTGGTTACCTATCCAAATGCCAGCTGGGCCCGACCCTACTTAATTTCCAGTGCCACGAGGCCCTTGAGATGCATTTTTCCAATCACTTTTCTCTCCAAAAATACTTGAATTGAACATCGATGTGATAGGGCCAATTGCTAGTCGAATGCAAAGAGGTAGGGATATGAGTTGTTTGGAAGCAGATCCTGGTTTAATAGAGACGAGAGCTGGGCTCATCCTTTGCGCTACGCCCAAGTGGGATTTAAATCCACGTGTTGCATAAACCAGGGTTTCTGATTTCTAAATGCCGGTTTTATGGCTTAGCAGGGTTTGGGAATCTCCCCCGGGTTCGATTTATTTAACCTACTGTGATTAAAGTATGGCTTAAGAAGAACATTGTGAACAGCAATAAACTTCATGCAGAGAATAAGGAAAAGGACCTGGATGGAGAGATGCAGGATGTATTATGGCCAGGGAAATGGGGGGAGAGGGGGAGGGGGGCATGACATATTTTGAATCCACAACAAGGAGATAAATATTTGGAAGAGATTCAGGAGGACACATCCCTGAATCGCAAGAGAATAAGAAAAGGGGAGGAGGTGCAGCAGCACAATAAGATCTGCAGGATTTCATTATTGTAGACAAATAGCAATAAAATAATTCTAGCTTTCCTGTGGAGTTGATTTCTTGGCCTGGTCTGCCTAGTGGGGCTGTCATTTATTGTGTGTGTGTGTGTTTGTGTGTGTGACATTTAATGCTAAAAACGTATCATTCTGTTGCAAAAAGTCTGTCCTACCGCTCACTTCCTTGATCTGCACAATGGCGTGGTGGAACCCAGCTCCCCGTAGCGCCTTAATTTGGAGACAGATAAGTAGTACAGGTAATCCTCGAGTTACAAGACCTCACTTAGTGGCCATTCAAAGTTACAACGTCCATGTAAAAAGTGACTTACGGCCGTTTTTCCACGCTTAAGACCGTTGCAGGATCTCTCCCCCCACCCCTCCCGGGTCACGTGATGAAAATTCAGGCGCTTGGCAGCTGGTTCGCATTTAATGACGGTTGCAGTGTCCCCGTGGTCCGGTGATCCCCTTTTATGATGAGCAAGGTCTGGGGAAGCCAGATTCACTTAACAACCGCACCCAAAGAAAGGTCGCAAAAGGGAGCGGAACTCACTTAGCGAGCGTGTCGCTTAGCCACAGAAATCTCGGGCCTCACTCCAGTCATAAACCGAGGACTTCCTGTGCTAATAGAACCTGTGCCTGATTCTGATTTCCCTTTGAGCAAAGCCAAGAGGAAAAGGGAGCGGGGGGGGGAGACGGACACCCACCCACCCCCAATTTGGCTGGGCCCCTTTCCTAATTTATGGATCGAAAGATTCCTTTCCTCCAGCCTCAGCCGAAAGCTTCCAACCACATTTGCAACTCGGGACGCAGCTGTTTTATTATGCGGAGGCTGGCCCTGGCCCAGGACTTCTGAGAAATGGCAACGTTAATTTGCCAAAAGGAGAGAAATGGCAACCACATGCCCTCCGTCTCTTGCCAGATCAATTGGGCCCGTCGCCACGGCGCAAATGCGCTCCTAATCCTTCCACGGTGATCCGAATTTCGAATGAGTCTTTCTTGGCGACGGATCCTCTTGAATAAATAACTCCGTATCTTGCGGTGTCCTCATTGGATAGAATTCAGAAGGGTGGTTTTTTTTTTCCCTAACCCCCCCCCCCTTTCCCTCCCCGAAATGAACAGCTGTTGCCTTGGCTGGCTGGGAAACTCAACACAAGGACATAGATCAGGGGGTCTCCAACCTTGGCAACGTTAAGACTTGGGGACTTCAACTCCCAGAATTCCCCAGCGAGCCAACCAAGTCTGCGAGTTGAAGTCCACCTGCTGGCTGGGGAAT
>JANHFP010004821.1:207776-221530 GCA_032468135.1 Calamaria suluensis
ATACAAGTATCTTTGTTTTGTGCTTTTTGCGTTGGGGGTTGTTTCCTTTATTAATTGGACTTGACCAGGTCATTACACAATGTTATCTGGGTAATCTCTTCATCTGTTGGGATTCGAGTAGCCTTTTCTCTTCCATAGCCCGTTTGTCTCTGCGTCTCTGTCTCGGGTCAGGTGGGGGCGCCGTCCCTTCCTCTGAGCTGTCCCTCTCTGACTCTGCTCCCAGCTCACTGGAGTCTGCCTGGGCCTGCTCTTCGTCCGCTCCAACCTCCCCCTCCCTGCTCTCTGGCAGCTCCTCCTCCTCGACCTCCGACGCTGGCAGAGGCTCATAAGTCGAGGACAAAGCAAAGCAGCCAAAAAAACGCTTCCGCCTTGGATCTGACTGCTTCTCTAAGCGAAGCGATCCGTTCTGTGACCGATTAAAACACGCGGAAGGACTCCTTCGGGCCTTCCGTGACAGGCGTGTCGTTCTTCCCTCGTCCCTTGCAGGGCTTCCGGCCGGCTGCCATGACCTCTTCCTCGAGGGGCAGCAGCAGAACAGCGGGGTCTTTGAGGTACAGCCCCCCGACAGCTCCCCGGCTTTCAAGGTCTTCTGCGACATGGGTGAGTCCGGCTGGGCTGGAGGGAGACCGGGCTTCAAGACCGCCTGGCAGCTGAGCGGCTGGATCTGGGAAAGACGGCAAGGGGGGGGGGGGATACATGCCCCTTGCTTCCGCCAGAGGAAAGGAAAAAGTCAGAAGGAATGGGAATAGGAATATAGGATGGAAAATATAGGGAATAAAATAGAATATAGGAATAAAATAGAATGGAATATAGGAATAGAATAGGGAACAGGATAGAAAAGAATAGGGAATAGAATAAAATTCAATAGAATATAGGGAATAAAATAGAATATGGGAATAGAATAGAATGGAATATAGGAATAGAATACAGGGAATAAAATAGAATATAGGAATAGAATATAGGGAATAAAATAGAATATAGGAATAGAATGGAATACAGGAACAGAATATAGGGAATAGGATAGAATATTAGAATAGAATGGAATACAAGAATAGAATATAGGGAATAGGATAGAATAGAATAGGGAATAGAATAGAACTCTAGAATATAGGGAATAGAATAGAATGTATTCTAGGAATAGAATAGAATATAGGAATAGAACAGAACAGCATAGAACATAGGAATAGAGTAGAATAGAACAGAATATAAAAATAGAACAGAGGAATAGAATAGAATATAGGAATAGAACAGAACAGAATCTGGAAGGGACCTTAGAGGTCTTCCAATCCAGCCCCCTGCTCAAGGCAGGAATGGAATGGAATGTGTGTATACTGGTGCATACATACATACACATACATAAATAAAATGGGGTTTAGGGATTTTGATATTTGATAATTTTAAATAATTTTAAAGTTTTAATAGCCAAGTTAATAGGAGTTTAATTGTTTTTTTAATATTGTATATACTGTATTTTAAATTCTATGTGGCTGTACACCGCCCTGAGTCCGCGAGGAGAGGGGCGGTATATAAATTCAATAAATAAATAATAAATAAATAAATGTAGTGTAAGGTCTGTGACAGCCACTATGTAGGATGGATAGGCAGAAGACAAGCGGAGTGCATCAATGAACAACAACTAGATTCGGAAAACCGAATGAAAAGTCCTTAATCTCACAAACATGGATGGAATGAATTACATTCAGCTGAAAACTATTAGTATCCAAGGAAATTTTTTAAAATGTTCCTACTGTTTTGAATGCAAAATTGTATTTTTTTGCAGACATCTAAACTAGCACTGATAATGTTACCTACTTCGGGTAATGAAACATCTGCAAGGAAACAATCAAACTCAGAGCATCAAGGCCCCTCATTTCAACTCTGAACTACAAATATTCTGATTTATAAATAGCTTTTTTTATTTCTGCTAATTATCTTGTTCAGTCTTGGAAAGAAACTGTTTTGGTCAACTTTAGCAATCAATGATATTGATTGACAGCATGCCTTGATGAGGTCATGTGAGATACATTGGGCTGAGAGAGTGATTGACCCAGAGTTACCCAGCTGATTTATATATAAGATAAGCCTAAACCTCATGGTCTCTTGGTTTCTAGAACAGCACCTCAAACAGTATACCAAGTTCAACCACAATAATACATGAACACACAATAGATACCAACTTAAAATGAACCACTCCAAACTCAATTGCAGAAAATATGACTTCAGCAACAGAGTGGTCAATGCCTGGAATGCACTATCTGACTCTGTGGTTACATTTCCAAACCCCCAAAACTTTAACCGTAGACTGTCTACTGTTGACCACCAATGTGACTACCATCCCTGTCCTACTGTCTCCATTTATTCATACCCATTTACCATGTTCATATTTATGTTTATACTTTTTGTAAATACTTTATTATTTTAAAATCAATTTAAAAAAAGATATACAAATATATACAATAAATATACACATACAAAAATATACAATAAATATAAATAAAAAAAATCCATACGATGTTAACTTATGACTGTAGTACCTCAGTATTTGCATGGTTTCCTACATGTTCTTTCCTCTCCTTTTATTTGTCCATTTTCCTAATTACTTTCTGTTGCATCCATTTATTTTATAGTTTCTGGCCTTTTTTTTAATCAGTCATACCAATTATTCCATGCCTCATAGTAAAGTGAGTCTTTCTTGTCATTTAATATCATGGTGAGTCTGTCCATTTTTGCACAATCCAGGATCTTCTGAATTACTTTGTATTCCACTGGGATGTTGCCATTCTTCCATCTTTGTGCTAATGCAATTCTTGCTGCAGTTACTATGTGATTAATTAAGTATCTCATTGATTTTGAATATTGTGTTTGAGAGAAATCTAGTGGAAACAATTATGGTTTTAGTTCTATGGTCTCTTGTGTGATTTGAATAAGCCAATTTCATATATTTTTCCAGTATTTCTGTGCCTCAGAACAGGTCCACCAACAGTGGTAAAAGGTGCCCTGAGGTTCTGTACATTTCCAGCATTTTGGGTTAACATTACTTATACCTGTTATCTTTAGTTGACAATGTTCATGTTTATCCAAGTTCTCCATTAGGGTAATGTATGGGAACAACCATTTCACTTTTTTACCTTTCATTGTAATAATATCTAAAAATTCAGTTTTAAGTTTAATAAAAGGGTAAACTAATAACATAAATGTGTGAAAAAACTAGATCATTTACATACTATGCATTTACATAAAGTTATGTATTCTCTCATTCCTGTTTATTATAATTCATTCCCTATTAATTCACTAGAATATTATTTCAAATCAACAGAGTATTTGTTTCCTTCTAATTATTTTGCCCATGCCTTGAATATTCTTCAGTCTTGTGTATGTTGAACTCTAATTACAATTACCAATAATAATAAAAAAGCAGTAGCCTTATGTCTATCCATTGTCAGAAGTGAGAGCACATAATATTATTTGTTCTGTTCTATTCTTGGAATCTAGCCTGATGTTCTAGGCTATCAAATCATCAGTTGTTTATCTGTAAGATACTACCTAATTTCCTTACCCTGATATCATCTGCACATTTCTTCTAAATCATATAAAAAGATATTGAATGACAAGTACATGGATAGAGCTCTAGAGGACTTACTCACCACTTCTCTCCAAGGTAATGTGTGGTTAGTGTGGTTATTGAATCAGGTGGAAATCCACCAGTCTGTTCCATCTAGCTGCATTTGGTCCATATCTTGTTTATACAGAGATCACAAGAGACATTAATATACATGTGTTTTTGTGATCATGCTACTTCAATAAAATTCTACTTCATCCCTTTAGTGTGGTTATTTAATCAGGTGGAAATCCACCAGACCTCAATCCATCTCTTGTCCCTATTTGAACTATAAAGAGAAAAATAAGAGACCTTATTTACATGTGTTATTTTGATCAAACCTTTTCAACATAATTCCTTTGAACTTCAATACTAGTCCCTTAATCTTTTAAAGAAGTAACATTAACCACAACTTGCTCTTGACAAAGTGCTTGCAGACAGGCTAGTTGAAAATTTCTTCTCATGGATTGCCTAGGATAGATATCAGTTCATCGGGTTGATAAGGGTACACTTTACAGATTAACAAGAGTTTGAAGGGACCTTATAGGTCATGTAGTCCAACACACACACACACACACACACACACCTCAAGCAGGAGACCCTTCACCATTTCTGAGAAATGGCAGTCCAATCTTTTCTTGAAAGTCTCAAGTGATGAAGCTCCAACAACTTCCAAAGCAAGCTGTTCCTTGGGTTGATTGTTCTCACTGTCAGAAAGTTCCTGCTCATTTCTAGGTTGAATCTCTCATTGGTCAGTTTCCACCCATTATTCCTTCTCTGGCCTTCAGATGCTTTAGAGAACAGCTTGACCCCCTCCTCTCTATGGCAGCCCATCTTTCTCCCCCTTTTTGGATATTGGGCTATCTTTGTTTGTCAGACTTCTGGCATTTCGCCAGTTTTTCAGGAGTTTTCAAAGATTATATTCAGCAATTCTGAGATCATTTCTGCCAACTCCTTCAGCACCCTGGGATTTAATTAATCCGCTTCTGGAGAGTTGAACTCATTTAAGGTGATGCAGTGGGTTTTATTATACTTTTATTAATTCTGACCTGATTTTTTTAAGTCATGTTAGAAAGGGCTCTTTACCTCTTCTGAGAGACGATCTTTTCCATATTATTATTTTCCCATGTTGTGCGACCTATAGCCTCCTTGAATATTATTTTGAACATCTCCTCAAATCCTTTTTATTACACTTTGCATTTCTCAGTAACCTCATCTCTAAGTTTTATCCTTTATGATTCAATCATGACAGATTTGACTTACAGGCTTGTATTCCTCCTTTGTTATTGGCCCCTGCTTCCATTGACTATGCATCAGTGTGGGTTTCAAATTTTTTACTACTGGTTCTGTGGGTGTGGCTTTGTGGGCATGACAGGGGAAGGAAATTGTAAAATCTCCATTTGCACCCTATTCCAGGGAAAGGATACTTTAAAATCTCTATTCCCTCCCCAATCCCGGGGAAGGTTACTGCAAAATCCCCATTTCCTCCTGATCAGCTGAGACTTTGGAGGCAGAGAATAGATGAGGTCAGGGCCAGGCAGAGGTGGTATTTACTGGTTCTCTGAACTACTCAAAATTTCTGCTACTGGTTCTCCAGAACTAGTCAGAACCTGCTGAAACCCACAGCAGATTCTTCCGATGTGGCAGAAAGTTACAGGTAAAAAACATGGGCAGAGGAGAGAACAGCAGAGATGAGTTTCAGTTTCAATTCAGAGAGCAGACCAGTTTTGTTCCTTTTTGCACACTCAGAGCTACAGAGCCACACCCAGGCTCCTTCCAGTTTCAGTTTCCAAACAGTCCTCATTGGCTGATTTAGTTGCTATGCCTATTCATTGGCTGACTCATTGTTACCTGCCAGTCATGAATTCTCTGACAAGATCTCTGCTCTTGTTCACCTGTTGGAATACCAAGCAGACATGAAAGTATAAACTGGTATTTTGTTTTGTTTTGCTGTGAGCCAGTCAACCATTGCAAGTGTCAGCCTCTTTATCTGTCTAATATCTTTTGTCATATATTCCTCTTTAAGACTATTCATCAAAAATACTCTTTTGGAAAAACTTGACTTGCTAGAATTGAATAGTGTCTGCTTGTTGACAAATATAGAGGATCAGCATGGGAAGTCAAAGGAATATATACTTTGGTTTTCTCTGAACTGATAGAATATTTTTTTTCTGATACTTTTTTTTTGTTTCAAATATGAATTTTAAATATGCCTGTTTCCCGTTAACATTTTGAAAAAGGGCTGCTTTGTTATTGAGAAGATGATGGGGAACAGAGGTGCTAACAAAAACAAACAAACTGACGTTTTCAAACTTCAGATCGAAAGACTTCACTGTTGAAAGAGACAGCACCTTTTTTTTTTGAAGGAAAAATTGCAAGCCTTCATATCAAACATTTTTGAAGGTGGGAGAAGAGGACACAACAAACTGAGCAAAACACGGGTCAAACAAATATAGCACAGCTGAAGCCTTTAGGAGGCTGCAGGCCTTGAAAGGTCAATCAAGTGACAAACCTGACAGCCTGTGTTCCGTTCCCTTTTCACATTTAGGAAAATATCGTCATACCCCCCTCAGAAACTATGCAAGTTCTATCCTGGCTTATTTTTTCTGACATTTTGGCCCCAATCATTTGCCCTGTCAACTTTTTAAGCCTCCTCAGCCAGGAGCTTCAGTCAGAGGAGTCAGCAGTTCAACGACACTATCAGCAATGTGAGTAAGGTCAAGCCAAGAAGACAGCAAATGATTGCCAAACTTTTATTTTCTCCAATGCCTTAATCCTAGCTTTTCTGTCAACATTATTGTGTTTCGAAAGGAGGATTACAGAGACATATAGCCCACCATGAAAAGAAAACCTTCTTCACTACCGAAAAGCCCCAGTTTAACTGCTGCCTCATGTCACGTACTAAACTTCCCACACGGCTTCTTATTTGCAAACAAGCTTTATACTCTTTATACTTCAACAGCAAAAATGAGAGGCTCTGAAAAGTCAGGTTCCCAATAACATGAAAACAGATTGATGATTGATTTCTTGCTTGCTTGATTATTTCAATTTATATAGCCACCTATCACATATATAATGACTGCTGTAAATTTGTCTGGGTTTTTTTTCTGAAACAGTAGCCCTCTCCCCTCCATTTTGATGCAGAGGATATTTTTGGACAAGCAGCTGCTGAGTTGTCCAGATTGTCTGATTTCATAACTAAAATGAAATGAACCAGGCTTGAATGTGTGTTTCTCATAATTGTAATGCTAAAGACACTTCTATATTATACATCTCCAGTGCTGTGAATCAGCAGCTAATCGATATTTTCTCTTCCTGATCAATTGACAAACAACTGTTTCAGCGTCTGTGCTCTGCCATAGGAAGTACTGTAACTACCTTGTACTTCAAACTTATTTTGTATCAAAAATGTTTTTTTTAAATTCTTTTTAAACAGTTGTTTTTATATTTGGGTTTTCATTAGTTTTGTATTTAGTTTTACTTATTTTATACTTAACAAATAGACAATTTGGTGTGGACATAAAAGCACTGGCCTAGAAACCAACCATTCTATTCCCCTCAGATGAGTGACTTTGGGTTAAGCATTCTCTCTAAGCCCAACTCACCTCATGAGATGGTTGGTGTGGAGAAAATCAAAATAAGAAGTAGTATTGGTATGTTAACTATCTTGAATTGTATATGAAGAAAGGAGTGAGGGAAAAAATCTAACATCTCTCTCTTTCTTGCTTCTACTGTCTGTCTGTCTGTCTGTCTGTCTGTTATGTACTTATTCCCCTCTGAAAGAAAATAAAATAAAAAGTAAAGTGAGCATCTATCATCTCTCCACCAGCTCACTTGTAGCATATATCTTGGGTGGGAGTCACTTTAGTTATAACAACTAGTTTTTATGAAAAGGAAGCAGCAGTGAGTGTCCTGCCATCTGGCCCATTTCATAGACATTTAACAAAAGTGATGCAGAGGTGAAATACACAGTAATTTGTTATTTGTAAAGAATAGCAGTGTGAAAATTGAATTAACCAGAATAGAAATAATGCTATGATGACGACATACATATAATGGAGACAGATTGGAACTAATTAGCTCTTCTTCCTCCTGAGGTAAAATTAGTCTCATTTATTTCTCAGGGGCTGCCACAAAGAAGAGGGAGTCAAGCTATTCTCCAAAGCACCTTAGGGCAGGACAAGAAGTAATGGGTGGAAACTAATCAAGGAGAGAAGCAACTTAGAACTAAGGAGAATTTTTTTGACAGAACAATTAATCAGTGGAAGAACTTGCCTCCAGAAGTTGTGAATGCTCCAACACTGCAAGTTTTAAAGAAGATGTTGGATAGCCATTTGTCTCAGGTGGTGTAGGGTTTCCTGCCTAAGCAGGGGGGTGGACTACAAGACTTCCACGGTCCTTTCCAACTCTGTTATTGTACTGTATATTCTATATTCTTCTGATTTTTCTGAACTTCTGAAGGTCCCTTAAGACCTGATTATGCCAGCAGGCCTGGGCCCACAGGGAACAGGTGGACTAGTGAGGTGGCTCTATTATTATTAACATATCTTCTTTTGCTATTTCTTTGTTTTTGTTATGCTTTTATGATTTTTTGTGGTTTTAATACTTTTTAATAATAATGACAATGCTTTTTAGATATTTATTTACTGCTTAGCTTTGTGGCACACTGCCCCGATCTTCTTGTTTTGTGAGATGGAGTATATAAATTGGACAAATAAATAAAATAAAAAATAATCTGTTAACACACAGTATGGACCTGAAAAATAATTATATTGGATTTATGTGTTGAAAGACATGGACATGATACATTTTACCATGAGGCAATTGAACATATTTGACACAAACTTTTATGTTCATATAAATTAAGACGTTAATGACAATGATTGTATTTTACTTCGTATTAAAGCTAATATGCACCTATGTACTCACAAAGATAATCAAGAGCAATGTGTTGTGTACTGAATTACTGAATTATGTAGTTTTTGCCTTGGGCAAATTATAAATGTGGTTGGTTTTTAAACAGAAAAGAGCTTTTCCCTATGAATATGTGTGCCAAATGAATAAAGTAAACATTTGTAAAGCAGTACATGCATCACAGCTTCTTCTTGTCAGCAACTTGGTTTTTGAACCCACAAAGTAATTTCTAGCTGACATGCAACTTAAAAAAAAAATGAGTTTCAGATGTAATTAGAGATGTAAAGTTTATGAGTGTAATGCAAAATAATTTGATCTGCTTTATTTATTTATTATTCAAGTACCTCAGCAGAGTTTGGTACTTGAAAAACAATTAAAAAGTCCTGCTAGGAATAAATACTAGTAGTCTAAGATTTTATGCAAATAATAGATTGTAAGTACTTAGATATGATGTGAAAATGAGTAGTCTTCGGTCCTACATCATTTAGGTTGCAGTTTGAAATACAGCAGGAATAGGACTGCAGCAACAAAACTGAATCAGAAGAAGATTATGGTAATTCAGAATGTTATGAGGGAATTACTTCAAATCAGTGGAAAATACAAAATTATCAAAATTTTAAGCCAATCTTGTTTCTGTTAAGTGAAATGTTACAGCATCTGGATATTCTTTCCTCTAGTTTCTCATTGTTAGAGTTGTGCCATCATTATTTTTATCCAAACTTCTCTAGCGATATTTGTATTATTATATCTTATATAATTATATGATTGGTTGTTTGATGGATCAATAGCATTTATACATGGTAACCCAATTCAGACAACATGACTCCCATAAATCAATCTATCAATTGATAATCAGGCAACAAATACATACAAAGGAAACATACCATTAAAAATCAACTAACATGATAAAACAAATTCAGAGCTAAAATATATCTTTTTTTTTTTTCAAACAAGGTTTTATTGTAAAAATTTCAAGTACAGAAAAAAAAATTTTGTAAAAGAATTGCATACTTACAATATCATATCTTTTCAATATCTTATAAGGTGTAATTTTTACTATTTTGTAAGGTGCTGGGTAAATGGTTGTAACATATTTAAATCAGCAGTGTGAGAGTACATTTCAATTCCCAATTAAAAAAAAATAATATAAATCTTATTAAATTACACTATTGGAAATCCTGAAATATCAGGCCAACATATCATCATAGGGAAAATTTATTACACTGATTTATAGTTGCTTAGAATTAACAATGACTTGATGGCACATAATTAATCAGTCTTTAAATTAAGAACTCTATTAATCCTGACTCAAAGGCCCATAGAAATAATCACATCTTAATGGGTCCTGGTCAAATTGGAAGACTATTTCAAATGACAGAGGCACCATTGAGGCATATGGCCTTATTTCAATGAGGGGAGAGTGTCCTCCCTATTGGATCATGTGGGATACACATATGTCCTTGGGAGAAGTTGATCCCACAAATAAGCTTGTCTAAGGCCATGTAGGTAGGTAATTCATCATAATGAATTACACTTGGAGGCCTGCAGAGTTGTGGTGTTATGTTAGCATAAAAGAGACACGTGTAACTATAACACACCACTATATTCTGAACAAACTAAAAAATTACGATGGATGGACTTCAACAGCATACATCTGATGACTAAGAAATGAGTAAGTGTCAGCCCTGGCATCACCCCACTAGGCATAGTTGATGCAAAAGTTATACAAAATCATGTTTAAATCGGGTCTTTCCACTGGACTCTTCTTTCCTTCACTTACAACTTCTAGTCCCTTTATTTAAAATCTTCTAATGCCTGGTTCTAAATCTTGAACCAACTTCTCAATATGCTGCAAAGTTCTATTCTTCCAGTTTGAGTACCTCACATTTACTACTTGCACTTTATCCCATATTATTTATTTTATAAGTTATTTGATGGCAAAACAGTGTTCTCTTTTGTTTGTGAGACAATATGCCAAAAGAAATTAACAGCCCCTACACAAGCTAATTTGACTTTTATTCCAAACTCATTTAAATTTGGAATCATTCTGAAGCTTGCTTCTTCTTCAATTATTGTTAGGTAATTTCTTTTTTTTAATTTAAAATATTTTAATTGAACAATTTCTCTTTAAAAACAATACACAAAATTACCACAGCTACATAAAAAACCCTCATCTAAACATAATGCATTGAACATTACAAACCATCGGTAATAATTTACAGCATTCCATATCTGCTTATGTATTTACTTTTATAGTTCTCTATTCTATTCTGTCATTTCAATTAACTTCTCAATTAGTTTAATAGCATTATTTCACCATATATATAAATGCGCACACACACGATACACACACACACACACACAAACACACACAAGGACAAAAATATTGGAAGTGGACACAGAAATGGTTCTCGTTCTTTAATTTGCTTGCTTCCAATCACAATTCCCATTATGTCATTTGGAACATGACATAAGCTCCACCTATATTTCTTGTGAACCCAACCACATTCCATTCTTTCTGTGAGTATGTTTTCCATTAATTTTCACAGAGCTAAACTAGTTAAAAATAATTATGCAATTTCTATGTTTTTATTAGGAAGGAAAATTTTCTCCAAATATTAAATATCAGAAATTCTTGGAAGCTAAATCACGATATGACTAATACTCTCATATAATGGAAAATAGTGGGCGCCACGGTGGTAGTCAGACTGGGATAATTATGATTGAGTTGAAATTTCTGAAAGCTTGAAAATTTTGAAATAGCAATTTTCTCCCAAAACTCACTAGTTCCCTCTAGATAGAATCAAATGAGGCATGTGTGTGTATGAGAGTGTGTGAAATTAGCAATTTTCTGCATAATAGTAAACAAATGGACAAAAAATAAACATTTATATTTTACTTAATACTACCGGGACAAATGATCATTTTGAAAAAAACAGCAACAACTGGTTTTTTTTTTTTGGTTTTTTTTTTTTGGAAGTATGTTGAAGATTAAAACATTAAAATTCAATGCTTAATACCCCCAGAAATCCAACTTGGTATCCTTTGTAGTTACAATTAATAAAGACAAATCTAGTAAATACCAGCTTCTAAATAGATTACCAGCAGTTTCTTTCTTTCTTTTTTTTGAAACATGAGAAAGGTAAAACATGTGCCTTTCAAGAGCTATGACCATTTCTTATGAACATTAATAACCAGAGTTGGCATCAAGCTGTCATCTCCCTTAATCTGCTGATAACAGTGATAAATCAAGTTAAGTGCAATTGACACCTTCTGCCACAGTTTCCAAGGTGCAGTAGATGGGCAACTTTCAACTTAGGAATTGGCTATTGATCTTTAAACATGAAATAATTTATTGTTTTCTAGAGAGCACATATTATTACTGCAGTGCTGTGAATAGATATTGGTTGTCCATTCTAAACAACTGCTTACAATGCTTAAAGGTGCTGGTGCTGGACTCATATCTTGAAGCATTAGTTGAGGGTGTAGACATTGGAAAATTGTTACATTAAGAACCATTTTTCCCCTGTTCCTCTAATATTATTCTGTGTTGAATTAACAAATACCAGAACCAGAATTCTTTAGTGTAAAATATCAGATTCAAAAATCTGGCACACTTAGAAGTTCTTTTTAACCTTTTTAAACCAAATTGCATTACTGCAATGGGGGGGGGGGAAATCAACGTGAAGCGTATCTTTCCTAAAACACTTTAAACCAAAGCAACATCAACCAGGATTTGTTTATATGTCTTTACTTTATTACAGATATAATCAGAGCAAATTTGTAAGACTTATGAATGCTGCAATTTTACTTACCTATTCAAAGGTGTATATAGGCCGCCAAACAGGAGCATTATATATGCTCAGCCAGATTTAAAGATTTGAGGCTGCCTCTGAAAGCTGTGAAGAACAGGAGCTGTGGGAATATGCTAAATTCAGTCCTTTTTTTTTTTTACACATTTCTTATCAAATATCTCCAAAGGGCTTCTAGTTATATAGTATTGGGTGCAGTCTTATGTAAGATGTGTTCATATGTGTGACAGAAAGAATGAATCAGCCAAGCTCTGTCCATCGTCAGCTTCTGACTCTTGGGAAATTAGCCACAAAGAATGATCCTCTCAAGCAGAATAAGATCCCCAGCCCTCAGCAATTTTATATTCTGCTAAAAGCAGCCACAGTCTCAGCTAGCTATGCAAGCACAGTAATTCGCGAAAACTATGTGACAGTTGTGGTTCAAAAAATTCAGGGGCTATTGAGAAATAAAATGAGGGATCAGTTGGTGAGATAAACTATTTCTAGTGTTAAGAGGCATATTCATGAGGTAAAGTCTTGAATGCAGAATAGCTTGCCAGTTTTCTATATGTTCAAGCTGTGTGGTCCCTGTGTTGTTTTATGAAACCAATCCCCAAATAAGTTAAATGTTTTTTTTTATAATATTGTAAAATCTACAATATTACATTTTAACAATTAAAACATGATTTGTGTTTGAATATTGTGTGAAACCTGACATTTTCTACCTTTCCCCATCATATCATATCTGCAATGTAGAATTTCAGCATGAACCCCTTTCTGCACAATGTCTATGGAATCCAGGTCATGGGTATCCCAAAGGTATTTTTCAAAAAGCAACTGTACTTCCTTTGTTTTTCCATGAAGACGTTTCATTTCTCATCCAATAAGCTTCTTCATTCTTCGCTTCTGAATTCAATCAGAACTGAAGAAGCTTCTTGGATGAAAAGCAAAACATCTTCAAGGAAAAACAAAGACAGTCCAGTTGCCTTTTTGACAAAGCACCTTAGGAACTTTTTCTGAACAGTAAGTCCTTTGGTCTGTTGTATATTGCCTAGGCTTGGGAGACTTCTGGATTAAGATTTTGTAACTGTTGATGCTCCTATGATAGGGTTTTTCCATTTGCTCTCCATTTATTAGTTCTGGTTAGGATCAAACTGATAGAAATCCCCTATTCTTTTGGCAGTGAGGACAGCACCAGTGCAGTTGTTTTCAAGGTGTTAACAATAATCGGGTTGTTGCTTTGGAAGTTCCACAGAAAAACTAAGCATTTGAGGGCATGTCAGACCATTTAGATCATTTTGATTTGATTTTATAAATTTGACACAAACTTTACATTATGCACTAAATCCAACCCTGGCTATCGGGGACGAAAACTTGTCCCCGGTAGAAAGGGCTCGCAACTTGGGGGTCCTCCTGGATGTACGGCTCGCAATGGAGGAACACATTGCGGC
>JANHFP010004822.1:3710-19481 GCA_032468135.1 Calamaria suluensis
ACTAAATGCCAAAGGCGCACGGAATGCTGTTACCTTCCCACCAAAGGTGGTCCCTATTTTTTCTACTTGCATTTTTAGGTGCTTTTCGAAACTGCTAGGTTGGCAGAAGCTGGGACAAGTAATGGGAGCTCACCCCATTACGCAGCACTAAGGATTCGAACCCCTGAGCCACCGCATTTGTTGGTCATAAAATTTGCCATCAGACTCCTGATTGTTTGTGCCCACAGAATGACAGAGTTCCTCTTACAAGGTCAATTAGTGTGATCCTCCTCAAACAGTCTCTGAAAGAGGTATAAACTTGGGGGAAATCTTCTAAAAACTTTAAAGGTAAGATCTTCACAAACAATAACAATAATTGCTGTTATTATTGCAACTAATAAATAATTAAAACAGCCAATAAAATAGAGCATTATAACGGTCATGGGATGCTGACTAGTAAGAAGGTATGTAAAACCAGAACACAAAGAATGAAAAGAAGAATTTTTGGAAATTGTAGACCTGTCTAGTTGAAATATTGATCATTCTACATGGACTGGACTGTAACACTATCAGTATGCATTATGTGTGAACCACCAAACAGTATACACACAGTACATGTGTGAAATGTTCAGTACTACCTTTCATCCCCTATTTTCTCCTGTTGAGACAAAGGCTGCTACATCTTCCAACTATTCTGCCCTTTCAGCAGATTTTGGGATTCCAAATACCTTCATGAGCTGAGAAAGAGGGCATGTCCTCTCCAGTAATCTTTAATTCACCTTACTTCTTCTTTGTGTATCTTCTTGACAATGTTTAATGTGTAGCAGAATCTATGTAAGCTGTATGGCTCCACCTAATGGGCATGGGATGGCTCTAGGATGCATAGTTTACAAAAATGCAGTTATGTTCTTAAATTATTATTTTTAACCAAGAAAATAACTTTGATAAAAAAAACTAATGGCATTTAATAACAGAAACCCACCTGTCTGCACTGGAATTAGTAAGTAAACTACCAAGACACTCTCATAGTTGGCACTGCAAAAAATAATAGATAGGAAAATCTTGTACACAACATATTGAACCATGAGTATATATTCTGAAGCCTAGGAGTCTAGTTTTCCCACATAGTACAATTTTAACAGAAGGGACACAGCTCTAAAATATTCTTAGATGAACCATTGGAATTATTTATAAAGGTCACCTGAATTCAGAGAGAATCTGGTGGCACTTTTTCAGGCTAAGAATTTTTATTAAAAGGTGTAAGCTTTTATAGCCTATATCATCAGATGCACTGAATGTCTAAACAATACATACAAACTATTTAAATCAGGAGATGGGGAGAAAAAAAAGGAATGCAAGTTATATCAAGCACCCTATCAATTAACAATTGTTAACTTTTGTGCTTTTTAAGATAATCTGAGATAGCCTTAACCTGCATTCAGCAACTCAGCAATCTCTAGTTTGATTGTCCTGGTAAAATTTCTTTGTTCCTCAAAAGCTATTTTGGAATGTCCTGGGAAGCTATAATGGTCTATTATTTTGTCCTTATTTGAGTCCTGATGTCAAACTTTTGTCCATTAATTCTTTTGCATGAAGTCCAGTCTCTTTCTCATATGTAGAACCCACATAAACATAACTAGCAGATGTGGATATATATCACAATTAGAGCAGACCTGGGTATTTTATGGCCCTCGGCCACATATAGCTGTTTGGCTATCCCTGTCCAGCCCATATGAGGTCAATTGTTTTGAATGCATCTGCTATTTTTTTTTTCAATTTACATATATGCATTTGTGCGCACCTATGCACCTTCACAGTCCTTTTGGTTCTCCCCTTTGCAACAGTCCCAGTTTTTCAGGTGGCCCCTTGGGAAAATTAATTGCCACTCCTGTATTCTGTACATGTTCCGCTTCTTTAATCTTGGCTGTGAAGTGGCTGGGATAGAGCTGTAGGGAACGTGTAGGGGCAAAATAGACATCTGACTTTGCTGCAGAATCGCATTCCCATGTTAAAGTAATTTTTCAGTTATATTGTAAAGTTTCAGGAAAACTGAAAAACGAATTACAAAATGCAAATTTGTTAAGTGTTTAAGTGGTACAAAAGGAATATATTGAGTTTATATCTTACTACATTCTGATATCCAATTTATTTAATTTAAATTAATATTAAATGTACTTACATTCTACAGTGCATAAAATATTTACAGCCAAAATGATAGGATAATTAAGTTTTAAAAACTTTTTAGCAGGACATTAAGCATCTTTATGCTTAATAGCATCTTTAGCAGGACATTAAGCATATTTCTTTATCTACTTAGCAAATACTATTATGCAAGCAGATCATTAGAAACATGAAACACAGATAATGCAATCTACCTAAAACAACATGCACTTCCTGCTTTTATATATTAACTATCTTAGAAAACATTTTGTTTTTAAGACTCACTCATGCTTTTGATTGAATTCATATATCACATTAAGCCATCGTTTGCTGAATAGACCATAGTAAGTTTAAACATCCCAAGCCAGATGGCATAATTTATAAACAATGGCTCACACATGATGATAGACCAATAGTAAACAATTCTCTGATTATAACTTGGAAAAGGAAAAATACACTTTGGAAAGAGACGGGACAGAGCATATATTTTTATAAATAAACTATAATAGGCCAAGTCATTGTCAAACCACTTCATTCTAAACATGCCTTCCTGGCACATTGCAAGAATTGGACACTTGTGTTGTTAATATGAGCAGAACAGGAATATTCCAGAAGGGTAAAAACACCTCTGACTATGACACTGATGGGCTGCTGCCAGAACTGGCCTAAATAGTACAGTAGTATCAGTTAGCTTCATATGGGAAACTGGGTGGGGAGAGGCTGCCAAGTTCTATATAACCTACGGCGATATAAAACAGTCTGATGCAGAGAGATACATTCTCTAAACCAGCAGCTTGCAACCTTTTTGGCAACAGGGACCAGTTTCATGGAAGATCATTTTTCCACAGACCAGGAGAGGGCGTGGTTTCAATTTTGCAAGTTCACCTCCAGCTGTGTGGTCCAGTTCCTAACAAACCACAGACTGACCCTGGTCCAAGGCCCGAAGGCTGGGGACCTCTGCTCTAAACCAATGTTTTTCAACCTTGGAACTTTAAGATGAGTGCATTTCAACTCCCAGAATTTCCCTACAAATGATATTTTAGAACTGTGGAAGTTGAAGTTCACCTATCTAAAAATGATTAAGACTGAGAAACATGCTCTAAACTCATTGAGTGTAAGGTCCCCCAATGTTTCAAAGAAATGTGCAACTTTATTTTAAGAAAATTTAGATAAACTGGAACAGGTGCAGTGGGTGATCTGGGGACTGAAACCATAGTCTTAAAAAAAAGACTGAGAGGGGACCATGTTATGTTTTGCCTAAAAATGAGAAGACTGTTGGCACTTTGAAGAATCTGAAGGACTGTGTGTGGTCAAAGACCAAGCTCTATTCTCTATTGTGAGAGCATGATGATCATGGAATAACAATCTAGGAAACTGCAGGTAGGCATATACAGGTGAATATTACTAAAAAGTAACTACAATACTTTTAATAGGAGTTTGATTGTAGAACCAAATACCAATATGCAATTTTTTCCACTGGATAACTTTAAGCAGAGACTGAAATAGAGTTTTTATTAAAGATAGTTTAATTTGGAGTCCTAAACTGAATTCTGTTTCCCAATTCTGTGAATTGAAGGGGAAATGGTAGATGTGGCCCACAGAGGGTATATCAGGGCCTCAGCATCTCCTCTCTTTCCTTTTCTTTTGATTCTCCACTTTGAAGCATGTGATCCCTTTTTCTGCTCAGGAACTCAAGCTATGTGAACCTGACCACCATTAAACCATCTTTTCAAGCAGTCTCCATGTTTCCAGTGTCTGTTTCCCCACTTGGAGCAGAACCCACAGATGGATATTTTTTCTAACACCTCAAATATATATGTCATCTTCAGTTTGTAATCCAGGAACAATGTGGCCTGATGCAATTGACATCTTTTTCTTTTCCACATCTAGAAGCAAGAGTGTTTGCTATCAGTGGGGTAATAGGCTGGGTTGGAGGAGACAATTCTTAAAATAATAGAGCAAATATTGGGTCTGTATTGTTCTATGGCTTTTTTTCTTACAAACAAAATAGAATAAAGACTTTATAATAACTTTAAATGTACACTAATTAGCATACAATAAAATTAAATTTAGTTGCATTCTGTTCTCAAAAGATAACCATGTACCCACAAGATTCAAAGTAAGAGAAATACAGTCAAACAAAGCTTTTCTGTTAAGTAGCTAGAAATTCTGGAAGCACCAGACACTAAAATTTAACATAGAGATTTATCTCTAAGGGAAGACTAATTTATTTCAAATGAATCTATTTATAAAACAATTCTTGATTCACTAAATCTTTGAATGATTGAATGTTCAATTCATTTCGGAGTCTTGTAACACAATTTTTCCCTATTCTATCCTCCTTCTTTAAGTAATTTTTAACTTAAACTCATCTTCCTTTCAGATAAGCACAATTCAAATAACATTGTTTTCCAGTTAGCAACTTGGAAACTGAAAAAATAACTAGTTGGGTGGGTTTTTTTTAACATGCTTGTTATGCAACAATGATCAAAAGTGTTCATTACATGAAGGCAACTACCCCAATTCACATGTTCTCTTCTAATCCTTTTTCCTACAGGACTATTATCACCAAATGTCCTGCAGGACAGAATCTAGAAGTTTGACAAATATTTATTTTAAACAATATTTATTGCCCTTTTATTTACAAGTACAGTATTTGGAAACTACTTCAAAGGACTATTCATGTAAGATGTATTGTTATAAAAATAATCAGTTCATAGCCCAACACCTTTGTTTGTTCATTCTTTAAGATGCTTATCAAGCATTTTTGGCACCAGCCCACCTGATGCGTTTCATATATAGCCCATAATTCCCATCACACCGTACATCTGCATAAGGACAGTAGCAAAACTGTTCTTACACGAAGATACTTCAATTCCCATCATGCAACACATGAAGGCGGTTTCCAACAAGCGAAGCAACGCTAACGTCATCCAAGAGCATCCATGCACTTAGGACGCGAGGGTTTATGACGCGGAGAGCATGGCAAGCTGGGAAAAGTTGCAGAATTCCTTTTAAAAATAATTCTGAAAAAAATATAGCTTCGTCCATTGAGACACCAACCACAAAGTCAGGGAAAAAATGCGTGAAATAAAAATGCTTTTGCTAATTTCTGCCTAATCTATACTGTTTTAGCTTCCGTTTGCCGCGGAGTATAAGAAAATGAAAATTAACGTCGTTATGGAAACGGGTGGGTTTTTTTGCTAACTCTCTGGAACAGAGGTCTTCAAACTTGGCAACTTTAAGACTTGTGGACTTCAACTCCCAGAATTCTCCAGCCAGCTATGCTGACCTCTGGTCTGAAAAGTTCTGGGAACATGCGTGTCTTATTTTTTTCTTTACATGATGCCCAGTCTCACACTTAATATCACATGCTGCTGGCAATATACTCCAAGAAGATACATTTTGGAAAAAAAATGAATGGAAAACAGTCAAACCAAGGCGTACTACTCCCGCCTTTAACCCTGGTTGGCCATCGAGCATAGCAACAACCAATGGAGCCTAGCCACGCTTTGTCGCCGGGATACTTCACCTGGAAGACAACGATTGGCAGGAAGATAGCTCCACCCCCCCCTCCGCTCTTGCTATTGGCTCTGTGTTTGGCGTGGTGCGCTCCGATTGGCGGGGCCGAGAAGGTTTCCCCCCCGCCCCCTGCGTGTGGTAGTCATAAGCTTGGGGGTCGGGCTGGCCTTGGTTAGTGGCTCAACTGTTAAAACCCGCTCAGGTGCTCCCGTGTGGGAGGGGACGGTAGCGGTTTCCCTTAACCAATTGCCCTTGGAGGCACGTAGAAGGCCGGTACGAAGCTGTATCTCTCTCCGTCCCGGGCACCATTGAGATGAAGCAACTGTGGGGACTTGGCCTTTTATGCCTCCTTGTGCTGGCTGGTGAGTGCGCGTGGGGGGGGGGGGGGCTTCTAGAATATTCCCTGCGTGGCGGAGGGAAAAGAGAACGTGTCTCCCCTCAACTTTTTACCTCAGCCGAGTCTCCTGACGCCCTTGTAACTACGGCTTTTGGCGTGACTGCCTCGGTCGCCGAAGGAAGGAAGGAAGGAGGTTGGGTATTTTTCCCTTCGTGCCTCTTCTCCTCTGGGGCAAGGAACTTAAAATGGCGGGGGGGGGAGGAGAGAAGGGATTGTGAAACTGAGGCGCCTTTTTCGGCCCGAGATTTGTGGCTCTGTGGTGGACTCCCCCTTCTGGGAAATTGTCCCCGGTTTGTCGGGTGCGGGGTTTTTTAAAGGGACGTCCCGGAGGCGCAGGTGTGCTGCCTGCCCGGGTAGGGGAGAAAGCGGAGGTACTGAGGGGCGGATCGCTAGCTTGGGGGTTGGGTGGGAAGGGTTCCTGGAAGAACATTAATAAAAATCTTTTGAACTCCTGGAGCATTCGTGAAAAATCCTTTGAGCAGAACGTAACGGGTTGAACAGGTTGGAACATCAAAGCGCTCTAAACTTTTCAAGGCCGCTTTCCGTTTCTGGGAGTCTGGCTGGAGACTGAAGTGGGAGCGGTGTTTTTTTTACCCAAATGGCCCTAGGAAGGGACGCTGGTGTCAGATTTGTGGCGGCTTTGTGTTTAGCAATTTGGCACATGTGTAATGGCACATGTGTAATCCAGGTCCCCATCCTTTATTGTGTAAAGAGACTTGACTGACTTTCTGTCCTGGGAGTACTGTTTAAAAGTCGAGTTTGCTTATTCACAAGTGTTTTAAAGGGTGCTTAATTTTTTTCAGGGCTTTCACATTTTGTTTTGTTTTTCATTGCTTCACCATAATGAAATGAAATATGATTTTGTATTGAATGGGTAGGAGCCCTGTTGTCTGTGACCCTATGAATGACACTGCTGGCTTGGCTCCCCATTCTAATTTTCAGCAACTTTCTGATGGGAAAAGCAAACTATTGTTTTCTTTTTTGCACTTTCTTGTTCCAGCTTTCTGAGATCCTCCATGCTGTGGGTGTATGCATGGATTGCCAGTTTTACTTTGAATGGCGTTGTAGAGCTAACTTGTCCAAATTATCATTTTTACAGCCTCTGCCCAGGCTGATGAACCTGATGTGGATGGCACTGTTGAAGATGACTTGGGCAAAAGCAGAGAAGGATCTCGGACAGATGATGAAGTTGTTCAGAGGTTTGCTTTTTAAAATGCTTAAACCAGATTTTATAATTCATATTTCAAACACACGCCCCACATGATTAACATGAGACACGCCTCTAAATAGGGATGCCTGCAATCCAGAGCTAGTACTTTGATCTTGTGGGATATTGGTGACTTGTATAAAGATTCTAATGCTGGTGAAATCTTGTAGGAGAACATTTGCCAGTTCTACTTTGGAAAATTGGACTGTAATTGTCATAGAATAACTTGTAAAGATTTTTGTAAGGCATTATGTATTGGGAGGGTAGGTGCTTTGTTAAATTTACTATTCTCTTATATCTTTTAACAAAGATGCTTATTTTTCTAAAAGAAGATTGCCCCTGAAATACATTTAATACAGGAAAGCTTGCATGAAAACCTAATGATTATATAGTTGCATTCACAATGCATTATGGAAAAATTAGTTTGAAATGGAAGTCTTTGAAATTTTTCATGCTGCAAGAAAAGGATAAGACAAATAGCTGAAATTGACAGCTGCAATGAAAATTGACATGGTTTTGTTTTATGTATTTTCACAGATAGACAATAGTTTTGATATCAGAATAGTTTGCTTTTGTGCTTGGACAACTGCTGATTATGAGAGGAATAGGCAACCAAATTCTTTGAAAGAATTTTGATACTTGTATAGGGTCTCCAGGAAGGCAATTGTTACTTGTTGATAAATGAAAGATAAATATTTGTGTTTCTCATTAATACAGCCATTCATCAAGAAGGATTATGTGCTTTTACTACTTTATCTTAATGAATTTCCAGTGAAAAAAGTTTGTAGGAGATTTGTTATAATTTACCAGTAGTAGTTGTCCGAAATTAATTGTAAAACAAAATACTCTTATCCTCCTACAACAGTTTATAGTAGGTATATTGTCTTAGCTACCCAAGAAGGTTGATAGGTAGGATGTGTGAAACACTACAAAGAGAAAAAGGGGAGTTTGAGTTTAAAGAAAATCACACAGCAAGAAATCCTTCTGCAGGCTAGTGTTTGACTTCACCTGGAGTTGTAGCAAAAACATGAGTCTAGAACAAATTCTTGTTTTGGCAGCATCACTGAAAAATAAAGGATTAATAATACATAAATGGATTTTGTTCTCTGTAGGGAAGAGGAATCTATTCAATTGGATGGTTTAAATGCATCACAAATAAAACAACTTAGAGAAAAATCAGAAAAGTTTGCCTTCCAGGCTGAAGTAAACAGGATGATGAAACTTATTATCAATTCGCTGTATAAAAATAAAGAGGTATGTCTTAATATACCTTTCCAAAAGTTTTGATACAAATCTTTCTGTGGTTATATCTGACTATAAAATTTCTTACAGATTTTCCTTAGGGAATTGATTTCAAATGCATCAGATGCTCTAGACAAAATTCGGTTGATGTCATTGACTGATGAAAATGCTCTTTATGGTAATGAGGAACTCACAGTAAAAATTAAGGTAAGATGCTACTGATTTCCCTTAATGTTTGTTTAAATTATTTCAGTTTCTATTGTTTTAAATACATCTTTTGTATAATTTGGAGTAAATGCAGACATTCAAGTGTGGCTTTTACACATTTTTTGGAAGAGATTGACTACAGAAAAATATAGACGGGATTGTTGCATCAGATTCATTTAACAGACTGCCTTTTTTCTATAGATTATTCTATAACAGTTTCTTTAAGACGGTTCTATCATTATTCATTATAGACCACCATTTTAACATACAGTACAGCATTTCTTAAAATTGATGCCTATTAAATTGGCAATTTAAATAGCACACATGTTAAATTCATATCCAACTAGTTATTTTTGTTTTACAGTGCGATAAAGAAAAGAATATGCTTCATGTTACAGACACTGGAATTGGCATGACCAAAGATGAGCTAATCAAAAATTTGGGTACCATTGCTAAATCTGGTACAAGTGAATTTCTAAATAAAATAACTGAAATGCAGGAAGAAAATCAGTCAACTTCTGAATTGATTGGTCAGTTTGGTGTTGGCTTCTATTCTGCCTTCCTTGTGGCAGATAAAGTTATTGTTACTTCAAAGCATAATGATGACAGTCAACACATCTGGGAATCTGATTCAAATGAGTTCTCTGTAATTGAAGATCCTCGGGGTGATACCTTGGGACGAGGGACTACTATAACGTAAGTTTTACAATTTTTATTAATATTTTTATGTATTAATGAAAATATTTGGTTTTTATTGAATGAAATCTATTTTGATGAAATCTGTAAAGTTACAGAAAATTTCTAATGAAAGATTCAGTGCTATGTAATACTTAAAATTGGTATTAAAGGCCCCTCAACTAGGGTGATGTTTTTAGCTGTATGTACTACAGTTACATCTAGTATCACAATTCCAATTTTATTTTATATAGTATACTACAGTGGTATTAGATTGCTATTTCTCCAGTTGATGAATGATAAGTTATGTGTGATGGAATAATTTTTTTCATGAAGTAATTTTATAGTTGAGTGCAAGTTTGACTAGACAAATCTTCAAAAGAAATGTTTTTTTAACATAAGAGTTATCAGATGTTTCTGACAAAGTGTACATAAAATTTCAGCTAAATCTCTTTCCATTTTAAATTTTAATTCTGATAGGTAATTCTTTTTTTGTATGCTCAACCTGGAGTTTTTATGTTATACATGGTAGAGAGATTTAATGATAAAGACCACCTTTCTTTATTGGAGACTTTGAATTTAATTACTGTTTCTTGTAAGCTCTGCATTTTTGAACCACTCTGTATTTCATTATTTTCCATGGAAAGGAAGGATTTGATTGTGACCAAACAGTAGGTTAGCAATTGTTGGCTTTTAAAAACTTGAACTTCCCTGATGGTAAAAATTCATGGTGTTGAATATTATACAGCAAACATACCATTTTATCTATAGCAAAGTATCACAAAAGAAGTTAGTGCTAGTCACCAAATGAAACTACATTTGATAAAAGAAACAGACAGTATATGAAATGTCAAAGCTCTCTTTGTTTGAAATAGTTTATCAGGAGAACGTATCAGTTCTATGTAAAATGTAATTTGCATTGTTGCACTTTTAGTAACTTTGTATGGTTAATAGTTCAATTTTCAAAGTTGTTCATACAACACTGAATTGCTTTTTGTTTTTGTTTTTTTAGCCTTGTTTTAAAAGAAGAAGCTTCCGATTATCTTGAACTAGATACAGTTAAAAACTTGGTCACGAAGTATTCCCAGTTCATAAACTTCCCTATTTATGTATGGAGTAGCAAGGTACATATTTTGTAATACAGCTAATCGACTTAATGTTTAAAGTGGAAGATATATTAGTCATAAAAATCAGTTTGCAGAGATGAAATTTATATAAAGAATGGATTATTCTCCATACTTGGCAAAAGGAAAAACAAATCAGGCACCTTTGATAGGAAAAAATAGGACTCTAGTTAAGTAAATGAAATTTGAGAAGTTTGTAAGAATTTTTCATGATCTAAAATATGAATAGATTGGAACTCATAATCATATACCCGCCTTTTGCAGCAATTTCATTCAGTTACCAGTGTAGCATTACAAAAGTTATGATTTCTTGAAGATGCAATACTCCTGATTTAGCAAGTTCTATATGATTTAGCAAGTTCTATATGATGATTTAGCAAGTTCTATATTTACATGGAATATCTCTTCAGTGATTTTGACTGTGCTTGCTTAAAGTACAAGATAAGTTTAGCTTAGATCAGAACAGAATAATAGTTGAAAGGGACCTTGAATATCCTTGTCCAGCCCCCTATGCTCAAGCAGAAAACCCTATACTGTTTCAGACAAATGGAGTTTATATTAATCACTTATGATAGTTATGTATCCTAATTGCTTATAAGAACATTTTTAAAAAAATATTTGAATTAATATGCAATATTTCTGTAGACTGAGACTGTAGAAGAACCTCTTGAAGATGAAGAGATAAAAGACAAAGATGAGGCTGATGATGAAGCTGCTGTGGAAGAAGAGGAAGAAGAGAAAAAACCCAAAACTAAACCCGTAAGATTTCTAACATAATTATTCAATAAAATTAATTAACATGGCTTTTTTAGATTTTATCAAATCAGTTTGTCAAAAACTGATGGTTTCATTTTATCAGAGAGTAAATGAATGCATTTGGAAATGCTTGCAGGTTCAGAAAACAGTCTGGGATTGGGAGCTTATGAATGACATAAAACCAATTTGGCAGAGGCCATCTAAAGAAGTAGAAGAAGATGAATACAAAGCTTTCTACAAAACATTTTCTAAGGTGGGTTTACCTTTATTGCTTGGGACTGATCTAGGATCATGTCCATCAAAATTCTTAGTACCAGGTATGAGAAAAGAATTGGAACAAATATAAACAGCTCTGTTCTGAGCTTGCTGTGCTCTATACTAATGCATTCCTCATATGTAGAACAAGAGCAAAAATATTCCTTTCCATACCATGCATATTTTGCCTGGAATGAGTAAAATATCCACTTATATTTGTAATGCATTTATTTTCAACCTTTGTGGAAGTAAGGACTTAGGATATGGCTTTTTTTCCCAGGAAACTGATGATCCAATGTCTTACATTCACTTTACTGCTGAAGGAGAAGTGACATTCAAGTCCATCTTATTTATTCCCAGTACTGCTCCACGTGGTTTATTTGATGAATATGGATCCAAAAAAAGTGACTTTATAAAGGTAAAATATCAGATCCAACTTTTTAAAAAGCAAGAGAAGTTGCAGATATAGTTATGCAAAAATTAATCAGTTGAAATTTTGTTTTACAGCTGTATGTCCGTAGAGTATTCATCACTGATGACTTCCATGATATGATGCCCAAATATCTTAACTTTGTCAAGGGTGTTGTAAGTATTTTCAGGGATAATATGTACTAGCCATTTAAAAATGTGTCATTTAAAAACAAATTTGCTAAACCTCTATAAATGTTCCTTTTCTAAATTTAGGTAGATTCAGATGATCTTCCTTTAAATGTGTCTCGTGAGACCCTCCAGCAGCACAAACTATTAAAGGTATGTCAATTACTACTGTAGCTTCTGACTAGTCTTCAGGATAATATCTAGGCCTATTTTTATATTCTCCCTACTTAACTCAGCAAGAATGGTAGTGAAATCTTTCAAACCCCATTACCATCCAGTCCTTGCTAGTAGATTCAGTTATTCTATATGTGGGTTAAAGAACAACAATGGTAAAAGACCATGTACTAGAATGAATGGCTCACCTAGCTGGCTTCCATTTTCAAGTCAGGATTAGAGTTCCTGATTTCTAGCCTGATACTTTAACCACTAAGCCAAACTGGGTGCTCTTATATATAAATTTGTCATGCTAAAGAACAGGATGCGAATCACTTTATTCTCAACTAGTTTAAGAAGGAAGTGTGCAACTGTTCATAACAGCTTTGATACCAAAATGAAGGATCATGATCAATACAAAAGGTATAGCTAAATTGGTTTGCTCATTTGTTAGATGGGCAGCATATAAATTCAATAAATGTAATATCTGAAAAGTGTACATGAGTTGTGTCATTTGTATAATACCATCACAGAGTGTTATTTCTTCCCAATCATGCTGTGATAGCCAAGGGAGTATGGATTCTTCTGGTTGCTGGGTGCAGTCGAGATATTAAAGACATCTGTTACAGGAGGATGAGTGTACATAGGAGTCAACATTCTGATTTAGAAACGAAGTCCAACAAGTTACAGCTTCAATTTTCCCAGATTCACCTGCAATATTTCCCACCAAATGGAAGAATTTCCATATAAGTTTATTTCAACTTCTAGAATTCTCCTTTAGATATACCATGAATTGAAGTCAGTACCTCTACAAGTTGCTCAGCTTGTAAAATAGCATTTAAACTGGGATCAAAAGATTAATCATGGTTTCTTACATATCTTCTGAATTTTTAGGTAATCAGAAAGAAACTTGTCCGGAAGACACTTGATATGATTAAAAAGATTGCTGAAGAAAAATACAATGACACATTCTGGAAAGAATTTGGCACAAATATCAAACTTGGAGTGATTGAAGATCATTCAAATCGGACTCGTCTAGCTAAACTTCTTCGTTTCCAGACTTCTCATCATGAAAGCGATGTTACTAGTCTAGATCAGTATGTAGAAAGAATGAAAGAGAAGCAAGATAAAATCTATTTCATGGCTGGTTCAAGTAGAAAAGAGGTAAAAAGTCATGATTTGCAGTGGTAAATGCATTATACGTTTCCATTTAAAATTTTAAAATATGTCATACTAAATGTTTTGAATTTATGTTTTAGGCTGAATCTTCACCTTTTGTGGAACGGCTTCTAAAGAAAGGTTATGAAGTTATATATTTGACAGAACCAGTGGATGAATATTGCATTCAGGCTCTCCCAGAGTTTGACAACAAAAGGTTTCAGAATGTTGCTAAAGAAGGAGTGAAATTCGATGAAAGTGAAAAGTCAAAAGAAACTCGTGAGGCTTTAGAAAAAGAGTATGAACCCCTATTAACTTGGATGAAAGACAAAGCTTTAAAGGACAAAGTACGTATTTTAGAATTTGGTATTCTTCCAAAAATGTGTGCTATATTTGTACTTAAACTATTTCTTCTTTCTGTTTAGATTGAAAAAGCAGTATTATCTCAGCGATTAACCCAGTCACCATGTGCTCTTGTAGCTAGTCAATATGGATGGTCTGGCAACATGGAAAGAATCATGAAGGCTCAGGCTTACCAGACTGGGAAAGATATCGCTACAAAGTAATATATAATTTCATACAATTATTTCTGTGTCTCATTTGGATCCTAATGTAATTTGTTTGGTTCTGATGTAACGCAGCATAGAAAATTGGTCACTTAAGTCTTAGTTAACAAACGTATGCAAAGTGGATGATCTATGCTGTTTTAAGTGCATGTGGATAGCTCAGTGAGGATTCCCAACTTTTTATATTTCAACAAGTATTTTTTTTACTGTCCTCTTCCCTCAATAGTTTGCACTAAAAATTATCCTAGGGAAAAACTGGGAATTCTATTATCAGTGTTTGTTGGTTATATAATCTGAGTATATGAATGCTTAATCTATGGGTGGTCTCATTTAATGTGGCTAAATTTGCATGGAAAGGAGTCAAACAAGTCTTTTTGTCTTTCTATAAACTGCAATTCTGTATTCCTTTAAATTCCTGATTTATCAGACGGAAGTTCTTTAATAGCATTAAGTAAAATTGCTTAATTTATTTCTAGAACGTGTAACATGATAGTAGAATATATCTAATTGCCTTTAAAATTGTCATCTTTGTTTAGTTACTATGCAAGCCAAAAGAAGATATTTGAAATCAATCCTAAACATCCTGTCATAAAAGACATGCTCAGGCGTGTTCAGGTAAGAATGTTTAAAGTTACAGATGAATCTTATGTAATTTTGTACTTCTAAAATTTTGGCCAGAAATGCAAAAAATAATTAAACACTGCAGCCTTTGAGATTTGATGAGTCTCAAACTGAAAATTCCTAAACAATTTCTGTAATATTCTTTGGTTTTTTTGGGGGGTCAGGAAAATGAAGATGATCAAATAGTTGCAGATCTTGCTGTGGTTCTGCTTGAAACTGCTACCCTAAGATCAGGTTATCTGCTGCCAGATACAAAAGAATATGGAGAAAGGATAGAACGAATGCTTCGCCTGAGTTTGAACATCGACCCAGAGGAAAAGGTTAGTGAAAATCAGGAGGTAGACTCATGACTTACATTTTGAGTTGAACATGCCAGAATAATTCTTGGGACCATTTTCTTTTTCTGGGTTAACACTTCTGATTCAAAATGTCTGTCATTCCTATTTTCTTTTAAAGGTAGTCCTTAAGACATACGACCATAATTGAACAAAATCTCCTTTGCTAGGCAAGGAAGTTAAGTGATTGCCCCTATTTTACGACTTTTTTTGCCATGGTTGTTAAGCAAATCATTACAGTTAAGTGAATCATGCGGTTGTTAAGCAAATCTGGCCTGCCCCTTTGACTTGCTTGCTAGAAGCTCCCTTTGAAGGTTGCAAATGACAATCTCAGGACACTGCAACTATAGTAAATACATGCTGTTTGCCAGCATACAAAGTTTGATCACATGCTACAATGGTCATAGGTGTGAAAATTGATCATAAGTCACTTTTTTTCAGTGCTGTTGTAACTTTGAAAAGTTATTAAGTTATTGTAAGTCAAGGACTATCCTGTACTTGAAGAACCCATTAAACTGCTGGAATTACATCAGCACAACATTTGGCTTGTTAAAAATTCAGTAGGATACTCATTCAGCAACTTTAAAGTTATGACATTGACATCTCTATGATACTAAAGTTTCTGTCTTTAACCTTTAACTGGGCAAAACAGTACATCATACAGCAAAAGCTATTCAACCAAGGTATTAAATTAATTTACAGAATGCTTTCACAGTACAGAACCTCTGACTCATGGAATTTAAAGTCTGCAAATTTTATAAAACATTTTATGATAATACAAAAACAAAAAATATTTCTTGTGGTCAGCATCTGATAT
>JANHFP010004822.1:35702-46288 GCA_032468135.1 Calamaria suluensis
TTTTAGATTGTCAAATGGGTAGAAGGTTTATTTTTAAAACAGCCATTTTATTAAATGAGGATGCAGTAAATAAAGCAAAATACAATTCAAATAGAACTGTAGTGAAGTAGAATGCTATTTGAAGCTCAGTACGTTAGGTGACTGGGCCAATCATACAACCTCAGACTTTCACTTGTAGGTAAACTCAACTTCCTTATCTTACAATTTGGGTTTTTTGTTTTCAATCTGAGCATCATCAGAAACTGATCAAACTCTTGGTTTGCTAAACTAAATACATCCTTCAAAAATATGCAATATTATTCACATACTTAGTTCAAAAACTAATATAATGCTTTAGTGAGACTGACTTGAGTTAGTGCAAACTACACACATTCCAGAGAGTTAGTCTTTTGATTGTTCATAGAGCAGGTTAAAATAAATATGTTTATTTTTGCAATCATCGCCTGTATATTTCCAAATAAACTCAATGGGCAATCAGTTCCTGCTAGTAGAAGACTATTGGTACATACGCTACATTTTTCTGCATCCATTTTTCTAACTGCTTTGTGATACGTTGGTGCTTCCATTCTGTCATGTTGGCCACAATGACACCAGGATTAAATGTGCAGGTGCTGGGACTTATACCAAGATCTCGGATTGCTTGCTTTCGATAGTCCAGGAAGCCCATATAAGTGTTCTAGAGAAGAAAGGAATATGAAATCTCAAAATTGTGTGCACAATTGGTAGGAGCTATGGAGAGAGATGAGATTCCTTTTTTTATTTGAGACACTACCCCAAATGTGGGCTAAGATTTTTTTAAAAATGTGGCTAGGACAAAAATCAATTTTGATGTAATCAGGTTATGTTTAAGCGTTACACAGTTTATATTACCTCCACGTATGTAGTTTCTCTTTTCAATAACAAGTTTATTAAAATTTGCTGGCAGCTTTGGGCGGGGAAACATTTTTTGGCCCAAATCCAATTGTTTCTATTTAGTATTCAGAAGAGCAGGTAGAGCAGAGATACGAAGGCACATGGTTAATTATGCTTATGTTCAACCTGTCTCCCAGAGTTTCTCTCACAGAAATAGAGGACACATCCTTGGAGACAGTTACTGATCATCCACAGCAAAGAGATTTGAATATTTAATATCTTTAATCGTACATAGGATATGCTGCCTTGTTGAAATGATCCCATTAAATGTGATGCTTTAAAAAGTCTGATTTATTTATATGTCATCAAGCCTGTGTCAGTATTCTCCTTGATGATTTGTTCCTAACCTGGTCCTTAAGTTCTTCCGCTGGTACTGCAGACCCCAGCCTAGTCTGTTTTAAACTGAGGGGAGATGTCACATTTATAAACCTTTAAAAGCAGGCAGCATTCATCAAGAATCTCAAGCCCGTTTGCAGACGTCTTTTCTGCCTCAACTTCCCTTATAGCAGGGATGTCCAACCTTTTTGCTATCGCGTGCCAAAAGTGGGAATGTGGGAGATCGTGTGTGCACGTGCCCACACCCATAATTCTACGTGCCCCCACACACACATGCGCGCATGCCCCCCCTGTGCTCCCCCTACTTTTTGTACATGATGGCATGGTGGGCCCAGTAGGCTGGTTTTTTGCACTCCCCAGGGTCCAGATTCTTTCTAGGAGCCTGGGGAGGGTGAAAACAGCCTCTCCCCCCCCCCCCCGGAGGCACTCCAGATGCTGGAAACGGACCATTTGCTGACTTCTGGTGGGCCCAAGAAGGCCCAAAATTCAGCTGGGCTCACATGCCCACTGATATGGCTTCGCCTGCCACAGGTGGCACGCATGCCATAGGTTTGCCATTACAACCTTATAGTATTAGGGAAGCACAAAACAAAACAAATTAACTAGTTACACTACTGCACAATCCTGCACTAAAAATACATCTCATGCTTGACTCTTGACTAATCTATGTAGATTTGTGGGCATCACTACAGAAATTCTTCCAAGATTGTTTTATTGTTTTTTTCACTAACCCAATATATCCTACAGCCTTGTAGTCCTGGAGGTCTTTCATCCAACTATAAGCCAACTCTACTAAACCTGCAAGATTAACCTAGGGTTAAACCTTTTTAAAGAAAGGATAAATACAATCCCACTACCACTACCTAATCAAATAATATGTTTTAGAAATGTCTTTTTTTCTTTACCTGCATTCCTACACTTCTGACCATTTCATGAGTTGAAGGTATATCACAATCATCTGAAAAAGCTGCAGCATGTCCTTGGGTTAACTTCGTATCATATAGATCTTGGATGTCTCCTACAGAAAAAATAAGGTTGTTTCCTCCCTCAAAAAATATTGTTATCAATTGCCTTTATATATTCTGATACAAACCTTAAAAAGCCTCTAGGAATTTCATTATAAGATCCTTTCAACTACTTTCAAACATTCAGATGCATGAGACAGCAAAGTTGCAACAATGACATAGATATTTTGGAAACACTGTTATATAAGGAAAAAACAGGATTTTCTTCCCCCATAACTTACCTTGTACAATCACATCATCATCAAGATAAATCACTTTTTCATGTTCATGGGTAAGTAGAGGGAGGTAAAATCGAACAAAGTTTAGCTGTTGAATGTTTTAAAAAAATATTAACAAAGTAGACAGTACAAATTATTTGTATCTAGTTTATTACATAATATATATATCCTTCACACAATAACATGTCTAACTTCCAGCACAAACAAGCAAATACCCATGTAATGTACACCAGTGGAATTTTGATTTGCATGCATATTTGCATGCTATCAACAAAAAATATAATTTAAATCTGCTGTTGCTAGTGTTGTTCTCTTCTCTGAGCTACTGAAATCTACCATCTCTAGTGTTTAGGTGATAATCTAACCATATCCCTGTTGACTACAGTTTTTGCCAAAAAAAATAAAGAGAATTTCAGGGCCCTTCAAATGCATTCAACTTTCACAGCACCCAAACATTTCTTCTAGTATTCAAGCAGATCCTGCTTTTCTCTAACATAAATCCATTATTTCATATCCTGCATTTGGAAAGACGAAAGGTGAGAACTCAAGGCTAGCCGTGTTTCAGGCACCAGGCTAGAAATCAAGAGTATGTGGGTTCTTATCTGGAATTATTACTTCTGATTTTACAATTATATGTTTAGTGTGTAGCAACGTAAACTGGCATTTGTATTTTTAGCAGTCATATCAATACTGACACATAATACATTTTATGATAAGTTTATGAGAGCTGTTTTGAGTCACCATATCTGAGTATGTGGCAATATAATTTTTCTAAATAAATAAAATAAATTATAATGCAAAAAAGTCACCGTTGCTTTAAACAGTTGCAATCAGGTGCTCTATTCATTCACACACATTTTTTATCTTAAATATGAAGTACCAGCCTAATCCTGTTAGCTCTCTTACTCAATTTTGCTGATTTTTAATGATTTTGCTTCATCAGTAAATTTTATGGGCATTTCTTACTCCTCATCCCAGTCTGTAGTAAAACTGTTGAAGAATACACTGCTAGAACTAAGGTTTGTAGCATGCTTTTTAAAATTTCCTTATTTACACATGTAAAATTAAATTTTAATATGAATTGTTAGAAATCTTTGAGACTACATTAGCATATGCAATTTCATGAACTTTAAATTATTAGGTCTATCTAATAAAGGAAGTTTTGCATACTCACAGGCTGAAGTAACTCAGGACGCGTTGCATCTGGTCGGATTTTCCCTTTAAGCACCATAGGATTAAATTCCACAATTTTAAACTTAATATCTTTCAGTTTAGAGTTTTCAATCCACTGCCTGAAATGCAGAACAAATAGAAGCATGTTAGATATATAAAGCAATAAATAGAGTGGTAAATAGTTGCTATTATTCTTTCATTTTGTAAACTTTGGTCTGAGCATTATAGCTTATCTCTGACTGAATATTGCTTACAGTCTACATAGCAAATTGTACATTGTTATTATTATTAACACTAAAAAATGAGCATTTTTTCTGAATACTTTATATGACATTCGTTAATCATCTAACTTTTCAATTCCTGGCATTACGATATCTAATGAAGATTTTTACTTTAATAATTTTCCTGTTTTGGGTTTATGATGTCTTCTTGATATTATTATCCATTACAGTGTTTCTCAACCATGGCAATTTTAAGATGTGTGGAGTGTGGACTTCAACTCTCAGATGTTGGCTGAGGAACTTCTAGCTGGGGAATTCTGGGAACTGAAGGTCTGCACATCTTAAAGTTGCCAAGGTTAAAAAACACTGTAATTTATTTTAATGGGCTGATAGATTGCCCAGTGCATTCTGTATATTGCAAATAAATAAATAAATACATGAATGCACGCATGCATGCATAGATACATACATATGTAGCATTCACTTGGGATAATAAACTTCCCCGAATAAAGAATTATACCTTCACTCACTCATATTACAGCACTGTGTGATTTTACCTGATATGTGGAATGCTGCTCTTCATTCCAACTATGTAGAACAAGACATTTGAATCCGTGTTGGTATAAATGCTGTTGATTGCAGCTATTGTTGCACCCATTCTGCCTGCAGCAGCACATAGCACAACTGGAATTTCTTCTTCCATCTCCTCTACGCTCTCCAAATCAACTAATAGTGGGAGTAGGTAATAGCAGTGAGAGTAGTAGCAGCAGTAGAAGAAACATGAATTATCATATAGATTGCGATTTATTTAGTTCTGTTTTGCAATAAGCATTTTACAAAAGCCTCTGAAAGAGTTGAGAATTTGTTGAAAGGTAATATACTTCTAAGTCTCTGTTAAGTACATTAAATGGCCCTGTGTTGCCTATGCAAGCTCACTTATCTGTTTCTAGTTTCATATTCATTCTGTTATGGCTACCCCACCCCACAGGTTTTACATGCAGCATTCAAGCCTTTTTCAACCAGATGTAGGCACTACATGTACCATAATTCTCAGTCTGAAGAGTCAATAGCCATCAAGATATACAAAATCTTCAGAGATGGGTTTCAGCATGTTCTGACAAGTTCTGGAGAACTGGCCTTGCCTCCCAAGTCCCAGCTGTTTGGGAGGAAATGGGGATTTTGCAGGAACCTTCACCTGGAGTGGGAAGGGAATGGAGATTTTACAGTAGCCTTCCTCTGGAGTGCGGTGGGAATGGAAATTTTACAGTATCCTTCCTCTGCCACGTCCACCAAACCACACCCACAGAATTTTTGAAACCCACCACTAGTTCAGAGGCGTTACTAAAAGATAGAAAACCAAAGCAGTTCTAATTATGAGTCTCCTTCTGTACTAGTTTGAAAGGTAATTTTAATATGAGTTAATATGAGTAATTTTAATATAATACTACCAACAAAGCATATGCAGTCTCAATAACATAAAAAATAACAATAGTTGCTTACTGGATTCATTATTCAGAATAGCAGATGGCATCTTTTGAACTTTATTATACAGAATAACACAGAGAGTCAAAACAAGAAGGAATAGTAGGATCTGATTAACTGAAACATAAAGAAAGTTGTTCAATCAATCACATACATAATTTGCAGCACAAATATTTTCATTCATATGCTCCATGACTAATAAACAAATGCAATTGGGTTTTAACTTTATATCTTAACTGCATGATTTATTATCTACAGCTGGCTGCAAATACTGTGTTATATTTCGATGAATCTCAAGCTGACCTGAAGATAAATCTCTATGTTAGAAATTTTAACATCTTCCCATGAAATTATTTCTATTTATATGTAAGCACCATGGGATTCAGTATTGATGATGCCAAAAGTGAGAGCTCTTGACACATTTTACCATCATACAATCATCATCTGATTGATATTTTTTCATAGGAATTTTAAGGATGAGGACAATTTGAATCTGACTCAAAAATCCAATTAATTCCACCAGAATTATTTATAGATCTCGGTTAAAAATATACTAAATTAGTTGCATGTCAAGTCTTAACATGTACATTTTTTGAATTCCTGCACTATATTTTAGCAGAAAATGCATTTCTAAAGGACACTACTATAAGTAGGGAAAGGATAAGGATATGTGTGTGCGTAGCTTTCCAGCTCTATTTTTCCCCACATTAAATCATCTCTTATCACAATTTAAAATGCCACCTCCTTGCCCAAAGCATTGAATTAAAATTCTAAACAATTCTATTGGAAGCAGGGTGCCTATGTGTTACAAACAGTTTTACTTCCATATAGAATTTTAAATGGTATCAGAAAAGCAGTTGGCAGACATCAAAGGCAAGTGGATGGGAAATAGCTGCTTTTCAACAATTGCATCGCTGTAGCTTTGTACCTATGTGGCTATTTTGACAACAAAGAACAATGGTGAGAGATGGATAAGGAGAAGGGTCTTTACATTCTGTCTTCCTGTTTTTCTTTCAAATGGCCTATTGTTAGTTAAACGGGCCTCTGTGTTTAAAGATTTAATTAACTTATCTAACTCTTTCTTGTGCTTTTCTCTCTGCAAAATGTAGTTTAGATAAAAATGAGGCATTTCTATGTTTGTATGTCCTAATGAATCTACCTTCACTTCAAATAAAAGTACATTGTATTCAGTATTATATAATGTTTATTAGCATTCGTTATAGTCACAGCTATTCTCTGCAACCAAGGAAACTAGATTATGAATATTTATCTCCCCCCCCCCCAATGGTACCCAGTTACTTAGTATGTATTTGCCCTCAATAGAAGCTATCTTGTGGATGGGAAAGTCCCCTTCCCTCAGCCATTTTACTAGAGTGCCCATTACATGTTTGCAAAATAAAAATCCCTAAGAGCAAAAAAAAAGATACAGACTCTTAAATTACACTATTTTTTTCTGAAGGTGTCTTACTTTTTCGTAATAAAGCCATATGGCCCTTTCATTTGATTGCAACCTGTGGGTGAAATAAGAGGGGGAAAGTATAAAGTTAAAACATAACAAAAATATCAAATCTACATATGTATAGACCTCTGCATGTCAAAGTTAAATATGCTTGAACTTGAAATACGTAAACAAAGTTTGAAGGAATGCAGTTTCTTTCTTATTGCACTCCACCATAATTTATTCAACACTTTACTCTTTTTTTTTTGTTCGTTTGTTTCCAACAATTAACAACTAACAACGAAGAAGCAAGTGTGTAAATTCTGTCTGCTAACTATTATAGCTACAGGTACATCTACATCAGGAGTGAAATCTACTTACCTTCCCTACCGGTTTGGAAGTGCACGCTCGTGTCATGTGTCATTTTGGACCATCTGCGCATATGCAAAGCCTTCTGCGCATGTGCAGAGGGTGAAAAACAGGTTACTTCCTGGTTCAAACTAGGAAGTAATCACGTCCAGGTGGGTGGGCGGAGCCTCACACTGCAACCGCACATGGTTCTCTGAACCCTGCGCCACCACTGCTACCAGTTCACCCAAACCAGTGCGCACTGGTAGCATTTCACCCCTGATCTACATAAATGAAGAGCTGATTCTCACTGTTCTTTATACCAATGTATTTCAACCATGACAAATTTAAGATGTGTGGACTTCAACTCCCGGAATTCTTCAGCCAGCATGGACAGCTTAAAGTTGCTATGGTTGAGAAACACTGTTTTATATTATAAAATACTGAAAATAGCAAACTTTAACTTTTCCCCAGTACTCTCCCTCAATCATCTTAGGAAAAATAAGTTTGCATTTAAATAAATTTCAGTGTTCTACCTAACATAATACTGAAGAGTAGTTGGCACAGTAAATAAAGGGTAAGCATTATTTTGACACAGTATTAGCAAGAAAATCATGAGAACTATGTAAATTAAATGTAGGCCATTATCATAATGATGATTTTAACCTAAATATTATTATAATTACATATTGTCAACTAAGTAATACTGTTAGATCTTGTCATATTTTTTTAGTTTTTGTAACAACCTAAGAGATTAGTATTTGATAATAAATCCATTAAGTAATATATTTAATAATATTAAATGACACACACAGATATTTTACATTTAGGGACTAGTTCTCAATATACCAAACATACTCATAATTTAATCATTAATTTCATACACAAAGAATTAATTTCTTTCATTTCTGGTACACATCAGACACATGTTTTTGCTTTTCAACCATAATGCAAAGTCCAAATGCAAATCAAAGGTAATGCAAAACTTTCTGCAAACGGATAATAATCATATCTCTACCTAGAAATTTCTAATGCCCACTTTTACTTAATAAGTAAAAGAATTAAAGAACAAAACTAAAGTTTTCATTTTCAAAAATGAGAAGCATATTAGCTCAGTACTTTGCTGACATTTCCATACTTGGGATTCCTCCCACTTCCTCCGAAAGGCTGATAAACTCTAGATGCAATAGTAAAGAAAGAAAACTGTAAACACTCCATTTCCAATAAAATTCAAAGTTTTTACCTTTCAAGGCAACAGCAGAGCAATTGTGGATTTTTCTCTCTCCAGAAAAATAACTTCAAGCAATTAGTTGCTGTGGGAAGCTGGCTGATTCAGTGTAATAAACATTGATGTCAGAATCACTTTTCTCCTGGGATTCCCACTGAAATCCTACATGCGAAATTCTTCAAGGTCCTTTTTGGTTTCTTCAAAACTAATTTCAGGCAGAATTTTTTTTTTTAATCTTCGGTGTTTTACTTGGAAATTACTTTTTTCCTTCCGTTCTCCGTGATTACGGAACTGTACAGAATCCAGACATGGGCCTGTTGGAATGAGAGAGCTGCATAAGTAAACTGCTTCCAGATGTGGTGAATAAGGCAGCTGCAGAATCGGTGAACTTTTCTCCTCCCACCCTAGTTCTTCATCAGAAAGAAAATTCCAGAGACAGGGGGAAAGATTGTAGGAAGAGCTCAAGTTTAGATTTCTTTTCTTTTATGTCATGTATATTTCGGATCATCGTGAACAAAGAAGCATCTATAAACTTACAAGCATGAAAAAATGAGTAACTATAAAAAAAGCCCTATTTTATCTAAAATAATAACCCCAGTCTATGTTTGCATTGAAAAAATAACTACAGATTCTGCATCTTTTAGAAGATACAGTGCAATGTTCACACTATAATGTTAAAGCATAGTTGCAGAAAAGTAATACAGAATATATTTTAGCTCTGCACTGAATATTTCAAGAGCAGGGGTTGGGCTGCTGGGGGTTCACAGGGGTTTGGGAGAACCTCTAGCTAAGATTCTGTGGAGTTCGGAGAACCCCAAAATCCAATTCCTGGCTGGCTCCACCCACTCCACCCCTCCCAAAAGTCCCCATGCAGCCTGTTTTGGATGCAGATACGTGCAGGGTATACTATACTCAGAGGCTCAGGAAGGGTGAAAAATGGGCCTACCGGAAGTTTGGGAAGGCTGGAAGTGGGCCTGTTTCCGGCCTCCATAGGGCCTCTGGAGCCTGGGGAGGCTGTTTTTGCCCTCCTGTGGGCTTGAAGAGAACCTCTGGAGCCCGGGGAAGCCAAAAACACCCCCCACCATGGTGCAGGCAGCCAACTAGGTCACACCCACCATGGCCATGCCCACCCAGAAACCAGGCAGAGAACCCCTTGCTAAATTTTTTGAAGCCCACCCCTATTCAAGAGATCATTAAAGATGAGAGCAGACCTATCATTTTTATTCATTAAACATGAAACTCAGTCAACTGAACATTTAAAAATGTATCACAAAAATTGAACGGCGCTGATGGTTGATACTGGTCACTGCCCATATTATCTCTTTTATTCATTAAACATGAAACTCGGTCAGCTGAACATTTTAAAATGTGTGAAATAGAATTGACTCATGCTAATGGTTGATACGGGTTGCTGCCAGCGTCCTAGATATCAACCAAGTATCTTCTCAAAATATATGAAGTTCCGAGTAGCACAGTTTTTTGCACTTCCGCTGATGTTATTGTAGGAAGCTGCAACTTCGTGATGTGTTTTGTAAAATTCTTGGACATGGTACCAAGTGCCCCAAAGACAATGGGACATTAAATGTTTCATCCATAGCCATGTACTTTCGGCCAGGTCGCGATATCTCATTATTTTTTCCAGTTCTTTTTCTTTGACTCTGGCATCTCCTGGTACCGCGACATCAATAAATTGTAAGTTTCGGTTTTTGACAATCTGGCATGTTATGTTCCATATGACAATCCGTATTCAAAAGTCCCACAAGATCATCCCTGTTTCATTTTCGATAAGTTTTTTCACTTTGTGCTCCAATGGCTTTTCAGATACCAGGTATGTCATATTTTTTACATAATGACCAGTGGACTAATTGAGCAACTCAATCATGTCTAGCTTTGTAATCACTTTTCCCGCATTAAGTGTGAAACAGTTTCAACTTTGTCCTTGCAAAGTTGGCAGTTTGGATTGTCAGTGGATTATTATTATTATTGCTATTATTATTGCTGTTATTATTGTTTAACTTTATTCATTAAACATGAAACTCAAGTCAACTGAACATTCAAAAATGCATCACAAATACCATTGACTGTTTTTTTATTATTTATTTATTTAGTCAATTACATTACGTAATATATATATATATATAAGCATGAATTGAGTACATAAAATGAATACAAATAAAGAGAACATTAGGACAGGGACAGTAGGCA